>JAPCYS010001518.1:0-13329 GCA_028641055.1 Alopecurus myosuroides
CCTTGGTGGTGTCTCCAAATTTACATGTCTTAAGTAAAATAGAACCCTTCGCGGAGATGGTTTCTCTAGTGCTTTGTTGCGAACATCGTGTATTGAGTCCCACATGCGAATAGACATATCAGGGGAGCAAATCTATAATAATTATAATAATAATAACTAAATAGGAGCACCTCACTAAGAGATTTCTCTCAACATGCAAGATGTCCACCTAGGCATTCTTATGTAGCTGCCATGTCATTATCTTTATCTTATTAGTAAATAATTTTTTGTTGCATTCCGGTGAAGCCACAATATTTTCACTAGTACTCTTCGCCTGTCCCACGTAATTCCTCTCTCTTCATTTCCTCCTTTATTGCTTTTCCCATTCGTCTCCTCCACTACGTCAAGAAATCAAAAGACATGGTTGATTTCTCTCGGTTATTTCATCTCCTCCAAACAAGAGTAACCGATGCCATGATTAGCCTTTCATAGCAGCTGATTCTGATTTTACCAGCAACCTCCTTATAGACCCATCTAATACGCCCTCCTGATCCCCCTCCATATTCTCTGCCGCCGCACTCAACTGCTCCGTATTTAACCATGCCCAGCACCATCAGGCGGGTTGTGTTGTGAACGAGGAGCCAGGCGTGACGTATATTTTTCTTCTTAGCTACCATAGGCTGTGCTGCTCTTGCTTTCCCGTTCTCTGCTTGCCATCCACCATATCGACCACCGCATGTTCCAGTCATACTCCATAGTTAAGGTGAGGGAGCTGATCTGCTGGTTGACACTAACAGCGGCAACCGTCTTCTAATTTTTGCCTGCTGGTGTGTGCCATGTTTCTTCTTTTATTTTATATGCGGATCCCAAAACGTGAAGTAGCTCAACCTAAGCGCAGGGCCTTCATCCTCTACAACCATCGAGTTACCAAAACTTTTATTTTATACGATTGTGATTTGCAGTTCCGGCAAGATCGTGCTAATTCTTTGATTAATTGTGTTCCGTCATGTTTTATAGGAACATACCATCCCAAGTTATACTGCGAGCAACTAAAACTGCAGGCTCCAGCTCCTATGTAAATAGTTATACTATATTGCCTTTTAGGAATTTTATACTACTGTTATTTTGTTACAATTTCCTGGTATTCCTTTTTCTCTACTTATGCCATTAAGAATTAATCATGTAAGAGCCACATATCTCACTTTGACCCGAGCCAACAAATTCTTTTGAAATTTACCATCTTTTTTCCTTTTGTATCATATAATGTGCTGCTACTTTGCCTTGAGAATAAAAATCAATGTTCAAATATTCTGCCCAAAAAACATCTGACGTGGCATATTGATTTCCGCAGTTTCAATTGGCTATTTCCCCCTCATATATGCATGCATTCATTTGTCGCCATTCATTAAACACCGACCATATATCACTGGTTATTTTTCCTTTTATCTTTTGGCAGTTCACTCAGAGTTATGATTTCTTTTTATTTATTCTTCTGATGGGATGAAAGCTTCGTTTCCATTGAACATGTTTTTAGCCTGACTATCCATGCTATTTCTTCGGTTCCGTTAAATATAAATGTTCAAGGGACGGATGTATTATTAATTTAATTCTTTTGCGCCCAATCTATATGTATGGATGAGACAAAAATATATATTATTATCACTTATATCCCTCGTGGGCTTTTTAGTGTTTGTTAGATGACGGGATGTGTGTGTCACTTTCCTACATATATCATGTTGATATATGCAAGTTTTTTTATTTTAAATGATATTAGCAGGCTCTTATTTCCAGAATTATTTTCGCATGTTTAATGCTTTGGCTCAGCAAGCATCTCCCGGTGAAATGTTGTAAAGCCTATCATGCAACGGAATAACATAAGAGTCGAGTTACCATGATGTGTTATCATAAATATTCAGGTTGTAGAGGCATGGGAGATCTTGATGAATTCTGTTGTTGTATGGAGAAAACTCACGCTAGATCATTTTCCACAAAGCATGTTTTTTTAGGAGGCTGATCATCAGTGTTTTGTCTTAAATAACTCTTCCAATGTATCCACTTCTATCTACTCATCGAGATTTCAACTCATATAACTTTGTTTCGTGTGAATAGTCATCAATAGATGGCAAGCGCTTTATTACTAATTAACCAGAAATATAATTTTAGATCACCGATACTATGAGAGTTTCATGCAAAAAAATCAGATCATTGTCATATCTGTCAATCTGTATTGTCAGTTCCAGAAGCATGCTTAAATTTTCTTCACTATCAAGTATGTCTAAACTTTATTCACTGTCAAGCATGTTCAAGTTCCCGCCGCAACGCGCGGGGTATCATCTAGTATATGGAGAGGGCAAGCCACCGCTGCTGGAATATATTAGATTTTTTTTGACAACCTCACACAGATTTTATTCAGACTTGTTCATAAATTACAGGGATGTTTAAACCAGGCGGTGGCTCCATAAACCACACATATCTACCTACTGGCAAAGACGAAGCAAATTTCGTCAGCCTATGAGCTTCAAAATTTGAATCCCTTCTCTCATGAACGAAAGAAGTAAGTCCCCTACCATTGCTTCTCTCCTTCACTTCTTTTGCAATGCTTCCAAACGTGCCTCGGTCCTCTCCGTGTAACGCCTTGACCACCTGAAGACAGTCGGACGCCACATGTATGGATGCTAGCTGAAGATCCTCAGCCAGGTCGAGAGCCTCCCTGCAGGCTAGGGCTTCCAGGCAACCTGGATCCGTTACACCCTCGTACAGCATTGCCGATGCTCCCTTGTAAACTCCATCCGGCGAGAGACACACTGCCCCAACCGCGCCTCTTGGCACCGCCCTCGCCACGGCGGCGGCCACGTTAATCTTGACTCGCCCATGCGGAGGAGCGGTCCACGCTCGCTGTCTCGAAGTGATAGGAGGTCGGCTGCTCTGTCCCTGTCCCTGTCTCGGTAATGTGGACATGTCCTCAAGAAATCTGTCCACAAATCCCTTCGTGGCCATTGGACTCTGGAAGATCTCCTCGTGCACTGCCTTCCTCTTCGCATGCCAAATAGCCCACATAGTTACCAGCATACGGATTAAGTCTCCATTCTCCATTGTCTCAAACATGGAGAAAGGTCATTGCTTCGGTGTTGGTTCTGCCGAGAGGGCGATATGCTCGCTGATCTCCTCCTTCGTCAATGCCTAAACACAGCGAGCGAGATTGCACTCAATCAAGGAGTGGCGCCAGGAGTCCTCCTGCCCACAAATCGTACACGCCGCTGACGACGCCATGTTGTGCCTCTATCTAACATCACCCGTAAGTAGTGAGTACTTTGCCAAGCGCCATAGGAAGACTTGGACATTTTAAGGGACCGAGACCTTCCATAGCTTAGTCCACAGCTTCCCCTCTTCTATTGATCTCGACGATGCCGGTCTTCCTTCCAACCAATCTTACCGGGATCGTTTTTTCATCACCAGCGCCCGGTAACATGATCGAACGGAGAAAACTCCCGTCCGCTCGAAGTGCCAGGCCCAAAAATCACTTTGGATCCGCGTACACAGTGGGATTTTCTTATAATTTTTATATCCATAGGGAGGAAAAAATTCTTTGAGCTTTCCTTCATTCCACGCAGCAGTATGGTGATTTATATAATCACTCACCATCACCGGGGCGTTCTCCTTTAGTGGTGCAATCGGCCGTAGCCTCTCACTCCTTGGCAACCAATTATGTGCCCAGGCTTCAGTTGTACGTCTATCACCTATCCGTCTGATCAAGCCAATATTGAGGGCGTCCCTCCCCTCCAACAACGACCTCCAAATCTGAGACAGATGTGTGCCCAGCTCTGCTAATAAAATATCACCATTTGGGAAGTAAACCGCCTTTAAGACCCTCGCACTAAGAGACTCTGGCACAATCAGAAGCCTCCACACTTGTCGTGCAAGTAGGTCAAGGTTGAAAATCTCGATGTCCTTGAACCCCATTCCCCCCGCAAATTTTGGTTGCATCATTGAGTCCCATGGTACCCAGCTTGTCCTCCGCTGCCCCTCCTTGCTCCCCCACCAGAATTTTCAAATCGTGGATTTTATATGTTCGCATAAACCCCTGGGGATCTTGAAACAAGACATTGAGTACATCGGAATAGCTTGGGCCACTGATTTTATAAGGACCTCTTTACCTCCAACCGAAAGTAGTTGTTCTATCCAGCCAAGAACCTTCTTCCACACTCGATATCTCAAGTATTTGAAAGCTCCACTATTGGTTTTACCTACATCCGATGGCATCCCGAGATACTTCTCACTCTACGTCTCCCTATGAACATCCAACTCTTCTTTCACAACTTCTCTCACCACTTCTGGACAACCCTTACTAAGGAAGATAGAGGATTTTTCCATATTGATTCTTTGACCCGATGCATTGCAGTAGGTATCCAACGCCTTCTTTATCTACATAGCACCTTCAGTACATGCTCCGAAAAACAGCAGGCTATCGTCAGCAAAACGTAAGTGATTCACGACCGGGGCGGTGGATGACACTTTCAATCCATGGAGCGCTCATGATTCATCTCTAAATTTGAGGAGGCACAAGAGGCCCTCTGCTGCTAACAAAAACAAATAAGGTGAGATAGGATCTTCCTGTCGAATCCCCCGAGAGGGATGGAACTCCTCCTGTGGTGATCCATTGAATATGACCGAGAAGGATACTGTTGAAACAAGGCGCATAACAAGCGCCACTAAAGAGCCACCGAAACCAAACTTTAGTATAATGGCCTTTAGATAGGTCCACTCCACGCGATCATACCCCTTCCTCATATCCAACTTGAGTGCGCATGATCGGTGATTCTTTGTTCTATTTCGCTTCATAAAGTGTAAACACTCGTAGGCTATGATTATGTTACCCGTTATCAATCTTCCCGGTACAAAGGTTGACTGCACCTTCGACACAATCTCCGGCAACACCTTCTTCAGTCTGTTTGCCACTACTTTGGATGCAATCTTGTAAATAACGTTGCATAGACTGATGGGGAGAATCTGGCCCAGCTCCTTTGGGCTTACCACTTCCGAAATCATCACGATAAACGTTTTGTTCACCACTTCAGGGCTATCCTCTCCCGATAGAACCCATAATACTGCCTTGGTAACATCCTCCCCACACAGGTCCGAGTTGCGCTGGAAAAAGTGTGGCAGGAAACCATCTGGTCCCGGGTTCTTGGTGGGATACATCTCGAACAGAGCTGATTTGATTTCTCCCGGCTCAAAGGGGTCATCCAACATAGCGTTCATCATACCATTGACTCTACATGGAACCGTGTCTAGCATCTCCTCCATGACTTGAACCCCTTCTGATGAATATAGGGCTTTATAGATATTACTCGCCATAACCCCTAAGTTTCCTTCGTTTGTTTCCGAAGTGCCATCCTCTTTCAGTAACTCCATGGCATTATTTTTCCTCCTTCGTTGGCTGGCACGCAAGTGAAAAATTTAGTATTTTTATCACCCGCCGCCAACCACTGTATACGTGAGTGCTGCCTCCACACAACTTCCTCTTGATCCAGCAACTCTGCTAGGCGTGTCGCTGCTTCTGACTCCCTTTCGGATGGTCCTTGTCTGTCCTGGACACTTTTCAGATCAGTTAACTCGCGTTGCAGTCGGCGAATTTGCACTTGGACCTGCCCAAACGACTGACGGCCCCAACGGGCCAAGTCCCCCAAGAGTCCAGCTAGTTTCCCGTGTAAGTCGCTCATCGTCTCACCCTGACCCTCCATACTCCACGCTTGCTTCAGTGTGTCAGCAAACTCCTTGTGGCTCTCCCATGCCACCTCGTATCTGAACACATTCCCTCCTCTTCTCTGAACCTCTGCGGGAGCTCGTCGCAAGAGGATCGGAAGATGGTCCGAGGTCGCCATTGATGCGAGGTGTTCCACCTCTGCTGAGGGGTAACGGGCGCACCAAGAAGGTGACGCCGGGGCTCGGTCTAGACGAGTACGGCTGTATGATCCCCCTGACACTTTCATCTCGACCGTCCAATCCACTCCGTGGTACCCCAAGTCACATAAACCGCACACATAAATCATTTCTCGAAAACCAGCCATTTGGCTGTAACTCCGCTTGTTTACTCCCACATGCTCCGATCGGTGAAGAACTTCGTTGAAATCCCCGATACATAACCATGGGTAGTCGTTTTACGAGCGTATAAACTTGAGCATATCCCAAGTCTTGTGTCTCTCCTTTACCTGCGCCTCCCCATATACCATGGTGAGACGCCACGGTTCCTGCCCCTCCTCCGTAACAATCGTGTCAAGATGATACTGTGAGTAAGGTAAGACTTCTATCTTTATTTCATTATTCCAGAAGAGGCCTAAGCCTCCACTACGACCAGCACTACTTATCACAAAAAAATTCTCAAAACCCAAAGAACGGGATAGATTCTCCACACTATTCTTGTGCAACTGCGTCTCCACAACACAAAGAAAAGTTGGAGAGTGGAGCCGCGCCAAATACCGAAGCTCTCTAACTGTCGCAGCCCCCCTCCAAGGCCACGACAGTTTACGCTTAACACACTGATTTCGACGGGCGGTCCTCCCCACCGGAGGCCACCAAACTAGTCACGAACTTTTCCTTTTTTGTTGATGCAGTCTGTTTCTTGGAGCGCTTCGTCTCCCTTGCCGATGGAGGTGGTGGAGGTGTCTCTGACCGTTCCACATAAGATTTTGCTCCAATATTGCCTTATGAAAAGTCCAATTTCTCCTTTGCCTCCCCTCCTTTGACCTCCTCAATCACTCCGTCCTTCCTCCATTCCAGAATTAGTGGTGCCGCCGGTTTTGAGACTGGGCTAGCTTCCTTCACCGGGCTCCTCTTAGTCAGGCTTGCCTCTACAGACGATCTCTTCCTGTTCTCAATAGCCACGTCCGGTGTTTCATGTGTCGCACCCCCAACTCGGCCTCCGCGACTGCCAGCTCGACCTCCTCGGCCACCCCCTCCTCTACCAGCAAAGCTTGCTCTTCCGGGCCTCTCTGTGTAATGTTCATGCCTCTCTCCCTCCTGTGTTGTTTACGCTTGGGACATATAGACCGTACTCCTCCTCTTCATGGACGAGAAAACCGTAGGCCGTGCAAAAGCATGGTATTTTCTCGTACTTCACTCTCATGATGACCTGAGATCCATCCTCTGGTTTGAAAGAGACGAATCTTTTAAGACACTTCTCAATATTCATCCAGACTCTTACGCGGACGTAGTCACCCCCTCCAGCCCCGTGCCATTCATCTCCACTCCAACCACCTCGCCTATGCTTGCTGCAACACCAACTATCAGCTGCCGTTTCCGGTATAGTTTCGGCACATCTAGGATTCGCACCCATGCCGGGATACGCTTCAGCTCCACTGCCGCAGCACTGCAACTATGCTTTTGTTCCATGCAGTTGAATAATGTTCAGTGTTTTGATAAGTGTTGTGTGGGTGAACCTATGCTAATGTACCGTCCCATCCAAGACTAATACATACTTGTGATTATACCCCTTGCAAGCATCCGCAACTACAAGAAATTAATTAAGAAATAAATCTAACCACAACTTTTAACTCCGGGATCCTACGCTCCCTCGTGTAATGGTTTCCTAATGGGGGTTTAGGTTTCTGTCACTCCGGCAACCCCACAATTAGTAGCCAAATACACGATGCATTCCCCTAGTCCCATAAATGGTGAAGTATCATGTAGTCTATGTTCACATTACACCACTTGAAGAATAACACCACAACTTAAATATCAAACATTAAATATTATTCAACATTAGTTCACTACTAACAACTTGACTTCTCCATGTCCTCAAGAACAACACAAAATACTCACAACACATCATATGGATCACAATCAAAGGTGATATAATGGATGATAACAATCTGGTCATAAAGTGAAAACACCAATAAATCTCACAAGCATCAACTACTAACAAGTAATCCACACCGGGTGAGAGATCTAATGCAAAACAATGATAGAGGCCCCTAATTGTTACAACGGGATGAAGGTGGATGATGAGGGTGATGGTTCTGGTGGTGATGACGATGATGATGACAATCTTGATGATGCCCGAAGCGATGATGGTGACGATGGCGGTGATTTCCCCTCTCCGGAGAGGAATTTCCCCGGCAGATTTCTCCCTGCCAGAGAGCTTTTCTCTCTCGGGTGTTTTCCGCCCCGCAGCGGTGGCGGAATAATTCTTCGAGGATGGAATGAGGCTTAGGGTTCCCTTGGGACCAGGGGGCCAAAGATGACCCCTAGAGGTGGGCCAGGGTGGCCACACCCCTAGGTGGCGTGGCCAGGGGCGCCACCCCTAGGTGTGGGCCCCTGGTGCCCCCAGGCTCTCCTTCTGACTTCTGAAATATGGTATCTCGACGGTGCTTTTTCCATCAGATTTCTGGTCCCGATGTTTATTCTCCAAAAATTATAAAACATGCAAAATAAGATGAAATAACATAAGAGATGCATCATAACATGAAATATATCAATGAATAACAGAAAGTTATGATATAAAATAGTGATGCAAAATTGACGTATCAACTCCCCCCAAGCTTAGACCTCGCTTGTCCCCAAGCAAAACTGAACTCGGAAAACATGACCACAGGTTTATGGAGTGAAGAGTCGATAAATAAAATACGGACAAGAAGCATCACATTTACCTATGCACCAGTCATTACAGACATCAACTTCCTCTCATATAACTTAACTTGAAACAAGTAAAGGGAGTCACAAACAAATATACAAAAGAGAGAATCAAAATTGGTAATGGCAAATGTTACACCCCAGTTTTTGGAACCTTGTAATGTAGTTCAAGAAGACAAAAATCAGGGCCAACAATTTTTTTTCTAACAATATTATTGTTTGAACTAACATGTGTATATGATCTTAATCATATTTGCAATGCAAGTTTTGTTTATTTATAAAACCAATATCAAATTTTCCTGAAAACAAATTCTATTATCTTTCCTGATGTTTCCCTGATGTTATGTGAGGGGTTTTTATTCCAAGACTTGGATCCTTCTTGTTTGCATATTCAAATAAACTTTTAGCTTTGTTGGATCGAAGAAAACAAAATTTCAAAATGATTTATGGAAGTTTTCTTTTAAGTTTTCTATAGAAACTATTCCCTGGAAATATAGCCAAGTACCTGTTTTCTACCTTTGTTTTCACTAGGCTATAAAATGTTATTTTATGTTTTCTTGACTTTATTTGTTCCTTGATACATGTACTACAAATCCATAAGCTTGGTTTTATTTTTGGATTAATGAAAATGATCTTTTGCTTGTTGTCTTTGCGATATAAAAATAAGGCAGAAAAAGGCATTTTTGGAAAACAGAGAAAAACAGAAAGTACACCTTTTCCCACATTGTTTTCATGGCCTTAAACTATTTCTAATTTGTTTTCAAAAGATGTTTCTGAAAGTTTATAACATGTTTAATAAACTCCAACTTGGAAAACAAAAATTGGAATCCATTTGGTCTCTGAAAAAATTTCTAAGTGTTAACTAAATTTTTTGAATTTTTGCAAGAGTGCTGGATACGATTTTGGGCAGATGTTTTCTTTGCCTTTTCTTGCAAGTTTCGAAGTGAGACCTTTTCTAGTGTGTTGGCCTTAGTATATACTCGACTTTGGATCCTTTGGTGAGCTTCTAGAAGGCTTAGGGAGGAAGAAAACGTGTGGGAAACAGAGGGGTACAATGCTGATGTGGCATGGCATGGGCACCCATGCCTTGACCAATGTGGCCACCCCTTGCCCTCTTCTCCACTCCAAAGGCCAAGATTTGACTTTCCCCTTGCCTACCTTGGCCCTTGGCATCAAGGCCATGCCTTGCATTGTCCATCATACCCCTTGAGCACCCCAATGCCACTCAATGGCATCAACCTAGACCACCCCCCCTTGCCATTCGTTCACCCCCATGACTATAAGCCTCCAAAACCGTGTCCCTTTCGCAACCATGCTCCCCCACCTCTGCCTCACCACCCCACCAAGCCTCAGCCCTCCTCTTACTCTCTGCAAGTGAGGAGAAGCTCGCTCTCGCCCTTGCTGGTGGAACCTTCCCGGGAAGGTTACCGCCACCTCCGTGCTCCGTTTTGTGCCTTGTTTGTTGCGTTAGAAAGCCCTACTCGAGGAGCACGTCCCCGACATGGGCGTTTGGCTTGTGGGCCAGCAGGTTCGTGGCGCCATCCACGGCCCATGAAGGACGTCCTCGAGCACCACCGTCGTTTGGAGCGTTGCCGTCGAAGCTGCACGCATCCCCTGCGTTCCTCGACCTCCCTCAACCCCTGCAGCACCTCTACATCGTCCAGAACCACCCTAGGTGAGCCGCCATGAACGCCGCAACTTTTCTAGGGTTTCTTCCCATGTTATGCATGGCTAGAGGTTGAAGACGCACAACAGCCGTCGATCTGGTCTAATCCTGGCCGTCCAGACTCACTTACCTCTTCACCCCACGTCCAGGCTAGCCCAACCCAGTAGCAAATCGGCCACAGCAGATCCGGCCCGCTTAGTATTTTTTTTCCTGTGAGTTATCTCCTTTCCTGTTTAGGCAGAAACTAACCTGTAGCTTTGGCCTTGGTAAAAATAGAAAGAATCGTTTTTTTTGACCAAACCAAAAATCAGGGTGGTAGCTAAGAAAATTCCTAACCATATCCAAGTAGTGGTTTCACTTTGGCATTTTTATTTTTGGAGTAGTATTTATTTTATCAAAAACTGTCTGTTTAACCATTTGGAGCATAAAGTTTTGTGTGTGTCTCCATTTTGGTCAAACCAAATTGTTTTGAGTATCTTATGAATATATCTATGATTTGAACTGTGCCTCACATCAAGGTTAGTTACCAAATGGAAATGCCATCCATTTTGGTAAATGACCAGTAGGCTTTTCTAGGATTTTTAGAAGGAGTTTAAAATTGATTTTTGAGGTGAATCCAATTGGATGAGTTTTTATATGTTTAGATCTATCAAATACTAGCTTGGGTGAATTTTTAGAGCTCTAGATAAATTTTGGTGAGCAAAACTAGAAACAACACTTTTCTTATTCCTTATTTATGTGTTCATTTGTTTGAATTAAAATGTTTGATTGATTGGATCTTGTTTCCTATCATGTATAGAGGTGTTACCACTTATTATTAGGTTGTTTTATTGCAGTATAACTACCTTAGAAAGTGTGTGCATGTTTGGAAAGTCAAATAGGAATAGAAGTAGCATTTGTTAGTTTCCTAGTATTATTATTTGATTATTGTGTGAACCAATCTTGGTAGCTTTGTTTTACCTAAGTGTTGATGTGCCTGAGTTGATTCCAGTACCATTTTGGTACTGTTATTTTGATGCTATTATCTATGTTAGCTTGCACCTTATTTTATAGCAAAGCATGTGTAACATTTGTTGTTTATTTTCACTAGTATTGTTCTAACTAGTATGAATAGCCTTGTATGGATTGTTTGGTTAGATTAATTTTATCATGTGTGACCCGAATTTTTGTTACCTCTTCTTGCCTTGGTATTAGTGGGCCAATAACCCACTGGTCCAATTGCATCTTCGATACGGATGCATATCCCCTACCATGAACTTGTGTAAAAATAGCATGTAGTACTATATGATTGATTATTATTTTCCACCAAGGAAAATAGATTGTTTGTTCCACTTATGTAAGTGAAGAGTTTAGTATTTCTATGTGAATACTAGTATGTTTAGTGGTGGTTCATTTGTTAACATAATATTTCCTTAGGGGTATCATGTTTTTTTTAGGAGAATTACCATAAGGGAGAACCCCTACGGTTAGGATTTTATATTAATATAAAGGATCATTCTTCAAAAATTACAAGTGGTTTAAGGGGGTCTGAAGTCTGATGGAGGAAACATATCAAATAAAAATGTTTCTAGTCCAGGTAACTAGAGGTCTAGCAAGAGAATCCTTAACACGAAATTGGTGGAGCAGCAGATCATGTTGAAAGGAGGATCTCCATCTAACAAAGTTAGGTTGTTCATCTCTGAAAATAAGGCCATTCCGCATCTTCCAAATATTCCAAGTGGCGCAGGCAATGATCTCCATAAAACAGGGTCCCGAAAAATGTGCTTTGGCCTGAACAATACGTTGAAGAATCGGAAGTGAATCATTCCAGTCCAGCTGAATATCCTCCCAACAAGACTTAGCAAAGGAGCAATGAAAGAACAGGTGGTCTCTGGTCTCTAATGCAGAAGAGTTACACAAAACACACAAAGTGCCACCATCAATAGTCCACTCCTTCCTCCTCATTGGGTCTTTGGTATTAAGTTGATCATGCATCAAAATCCATAAGAAAACCTTGAGTTTCGGAAGGCATCTGGAGTCCCAAATATAATTCAGAGCAATCTCCTTAGGAAGGTGTTGAAAGATGAATTTGTAGTGAAGTGCAGAAGTGTATTTCTTTCCCGAGACAAATATTCTATTGTCATGTTCCAATGACTCAGGATCAATGTCATTAAGAATATGTAAGATCTCCTCTCTCTAATTGTAGGCTTGAACAGATAAGGGCAGGGCATAAACTCTCTGAGGATCTAGCTGGGAAGCCATATGCCCAACAGAAATATCTTCATTAAGCACATATGAGTATAGGTGGGGGAATCTATCACATAGAAGTTGGTTTTCATACCAATAGTCCTTCCAAAATAATGTCATCTGACCATTCATTACTTGAACCTTTGTAATGCTTCTATAGACTCTCATCAAACTGAAAATACCCCTCCACCAAAAAGAACCTCTAATTGTATGAGCATGAGGAGGAGTGTTGCCATACATGTTCCATACCAACTTCACCCATGGGATGTCAGCTTTGCAAAAGAATTTATGCAAATGCTTGAGCAGTAGATCACAATTTTGTATTTCAAGATTGATAATGCCTAGTCCACCATGTTTCTTAGGATTAAAGACCATGTTCCAAGCTGCAAGTGAGGGAGAAGTATTAGAGCCTTCAGTATTGTCCCAAAGACATAATCTCCTACCTCTATCAAAAAAATTGATAATAGTTTTTGGTAGTTTGAGAGACCCAAGATAGTGAGTGGGCAAGGAAGAAAGAACATAATTAACCAAGGTGAGTCTGCCCCCATAATCTACAAATCTTGCACTAGCATTAAGTCTCCTCTCAATTTGATCCACAATAGGTGAGAGATCAGCAATTGTAGGCCTAGTTGTACCCAATGGCAGCCCAAGATAAGGGAATGGCATGGAAGCCATGACACATCCAAAAGACTGAGCCAGGTCAGCCAACTTGTGAGGGGCAAGATTTATAGGAATCATGCATATTTTACTATAGTTGATTGTCAAGCCAGTAGCAATAGCAAACTTATGAAGAATTTCCTTAAGAACCATAAGTTGTCTTGAGCAAGCTT
>JAPCYS010002403.1:0-77662 GCA_028641055.1 Alopecurus myosuroides
GCGAAAACTATAAACAGTTCCTTGTTCCCATGAACAAAACATCCCTTTTGTTCTTCACTCTTTCGAAACCGGTACAGAAATTGGTCCCCTTTCTACTTTGTTTACGTTAGTGACTAGGGGGTTTCGTGGAAGGCCTATGTGGGGTACCTTTCGCGTGTGGGATGCTTGTTTAACTTATGTATTTATCTTGTTCCTTATTTACCTGGTTGCATTTCAAAAGCTTCCCGTCGAACCGTGTCCTATTTCAATCCGTGTTGGACCGATCGATATACCAATAATAAAGTTTTCAGTCAACTAGTGGAATACATCGCATCAACCTGGGAGCATTAGCCGATTTGGTACATCAATACATGTTCCTATGCCCATTCCAATCTTGTCTAACTTTGCTAACTTTACCTTCTCTACCCGTATCTTGTTCGTTCTGGAAACACGTCTTCCTATACCATCTTTTCCTGAATCTCCCTTAACGAAAGAAATAGAAGCTCAAGAAGGAAATACCACTAAAAACCTATTTATCTCTCAAATAAAAACCTAGTTCACTCGCTAAAGAATCCATGGTTGAATGGTGAAAGCGCTCACCAACCTAGAAAGACAAAATGGGTCAAAAAGTAGGTTCGATTCCCGTCGGATGCATTGATACGTCTTAAACATATCCCTAATTTCTGATGCTCCATGATGATATTATGCCAATTGCTACATGTTTTTTCCCTTATTTATAGCATTTTTATACGTTTTCCGGACTAACCTATTAACAAGATGCCACAGAGCCGGTTCCTGTTTTCTGCTATTTTTCGTTTTAGAAAATTGTTCTGGAAATATTCTCGGAATTGGAATGTTCGAAGCCCGGAAGTCCTATTTTCCCCGGAAGCATCCAGAAGACCGAAGAGGAGTTGAAGAGGGGAGTCCTATTTTCTGCAATTTGAATCAGTTCACCCTAACAGCCAAGAAAAACAATCAGTAGAAAAAAGCATAATTTTTTTTTGCAAAGGCACATAGTTGGAAGATTAAAAAGAATAAAATTGAGAATTGGTGTAAACAAAGGTAGAATGTATTTGCAATTAACAAAATATCTTGTTGTGAAAATTCACCTTTCTTTGCTCTAGGCATTTGTTTTCGGTAAGCTTGGTCGTTTCTTTTAAATTTAACTTGCACAATGCGGAACTGTCTGGGGGCTACCCCCGAGTAGGGGTAAGGTTGGTGAGAAATGGTGTTTGAGGTACTGACTACCGAGTTGGGCCGTACCGAGTTGGTACGTACTGTATAGAGTTGTACTGAGCCGAGTGGCTACCGAGTTGAGCTACTCGGTAGGAAGAACATGAAGCCAAGGTGGAGTTACGAAGGTTTGTCTGGATCATCCGAGTAGCTCTTGGTTGGTACGGATAGGGAATGGTGCTGTTCTACTCTGTGGGAAAGTCAATGGAGCCGTTGAGGAGATCCCGTATAATCAGGGAAGGTACAGGCGTGCGGTTCAACTTACCAGACGTGATGATGCGTATGCATACCCGGGTACAGTACACGGTCTGGATGAGGCCACGTCCTGTCTCTGACAGGGGGGACAGGACATGTCAGCTACTAGACCGCGGAGACTTTCGGCCACTGTCAGCGGAGAAGCGGAGGCGTGCGGTGGTGCACAGTGTGTAGTCACCTACTCTGTACTTGTAGTTGGTGGCCACCAGTATATAAGGTGGCCTCCCCCTCCTGTGTGAGGGTCGACTCTTTGGTGGTTCAATGGGCGGGCGTTCGGGTTACCCAAAAAATTCGGGTCGGGTTATTCGGGTTTTTAAAAATTCGGGTTCTGAAAAATGATACCCGAAATTTAGCCAAAATAATAAGAACCCGACAATTTAGATACCCAATAATTCGGGTTCGGGTTTTCCCGATTTACCCGTATAAGAGCATCACTTAAAGAAATTCCTCAATGCATCACAGTCGTAGCTACTAGAGGAGGACTTAGGCAGATCGATCGGCGCGGCGCTGCACCCGTACACGCAGCAGTACACGTAGCACCGGAGCAGCACTGCATCACAACATGTCGTTCACTCCAGGGAGACAGCGGGCGTTGCGTTGTACCATAGTACGCTGTCAAGTAGACGACGAGCGCTGCATTGTACAAAGCATGCCGTCAAAGTAGGCGGCAGGCGCTGCATATCACCACAACACGTCATCGAGGTAGGCGGCGGGAGGCAGCTGACACGTTGCATCTTCTTGTCATCTCAGGCTAGGACGGGTGCGAGGGGATGTGTGAAAGGCAACCGCGTGCAGGCGGCGGCCAGGTCAGGGTATCGGTCCGTCGTGGCCTATTCGTGTGCGTAAAGTTGAGCGATTGAGTCTTCGAGGCTTATGGTCAATGACGTGTTCTTGGTCTCTGCGGGAGTTTAATTCACGTTTTTGGGCTATGCGGGAGTTTAATTCATTGTATTGGGATAAAATTACTTATCTACTTCGGGTTATTTGGGATGTTCGGGTTATAGAAGTATAAACCCGAATTTCCCATATGAAATTCGGGTTTTTAGAATTGACACCAGAATAGGTGCTCGGGTTTTTTTCGGTTCGGGATTTTCGGGTTCGGGCTTCGGGTTTCGGGTTTTATGAGCTGAGGTGCTACTAGTTGGAGTAGAGGGAGAGAGATAGCAGTGAGGTTCTTCATCCTCTAGCTCCTTGAGCTTGAGGAGTTCTTGTACTTGGCATACACTTATATAGAGAGAGGCAGGAGTAGGGGTGTTACCTCCACCAGAGGGCCCCGAACCTGGGTAGATTGTTGTGTTTGCAGTGTAGAGAGCGTGCCATCTAGGCGTGCGATCCCTCCCCGGATACCCACAACGTCCATCGGTTCCAAACTCAAGCCATCCCATGGCATCTGTCTTTTCACATCCACGACAAGAACTGACATGATGGAGTCTTGTGTCTACTTCTTTTTGTTAATGTTGTTCGATGTAGCTATAGGAGTTGAGGTCGTTGTGTTTTCATCTCCGCCCGCTAGCTCAATCATTCTTGCAATAATATGTGCATTAAAAAAATATAGCACTTATTTTCAAAAAAGGAAATGTACCCGCAAAAATGATCCAACACATTATCAATTGAGCTGCAACAATTTTTTTGATCAGAAGTACCTCATTTGTTGATGCAAGAATTTCATTGTCTTCAGTTGCTTTTCTCTTCTCTGGTAATTCATCATCCAAGTTTAATGTTTCCTATTTCCCTTTATTGGCCGGTGAATTAGTCTCAGAATTCTGGCTTGAACATTTTAAATTTGAATCATCCTTTTGTTAGGTAACCCATCACCTGCATGTGCGACAGGGGAAAGGAAAACAAATCAATGAAGCAGGCCAAAACAATGATTACAAACATTTGGTCAGGTTGTACATAAATAAGGCACATATTCAAAATAGAAATGCAACAAAAAAAATTAAAAAATAATAAAGAACTGAGGAACATACCTTGTTTTTTCCTTCTGTGTTGTTGCTGACATCAGTTGATGGTAACTTTGCAGTGCTATCAGACCCATTTGTAACTCTATTTGACTTGATTTCATCCCCACACGAACAATTTATTTTTTCGGTGCTTTGTGAATTGCTTGAAATACATTTGATCTGAATCAAGCATTGGAGTAAACTGATAACAAGTTCCTGAGCCTTGGAACAGTTTCCGAAAGTTTCATCCTTGCTGTACTGTTCGAAAGTCGAGCATATATTCTCTTTTACCTGGCGGTAGTGATGTGTTTTTGTTAGTCAAAAAGATATAAAAATGGAGGAACTGCGGCGTGAGAAACACAATATACATGGGAATTAGCACAAAGAAAAAACAAACCTTATCATTGAAAGCAGAATTTTGGAATGAATCGATGCATTGCCTCAGGTGATCAAGCGAGAAATTGCTTTTTGGTGATATGTTTGATGTGAATTGGGCATAACATGTTTCGCTTATATTCTTGATCTGTAGAAAACAAAAATAATTCAACAAATAAAGTTTTGGTTCACATTTATATTTCAGACAAACAAAAAGTATGTTACGGCGAATGACAAAAAAGAACATAAACTTACGTGTAGCTTCCCATAGAAGTTATCCTCGTCCATATCCTGGTTGATATAATTTTTAATCACATCATCCTTCCATACAGATATCTTTAGTATATCTCTTGCTATTTGAATTGTTCCGAAATCCAGGAAATCTAAGTATCGAACCTACAAATTGAAAATTGAAGTGGAACAGAAACTTGTTTACATACAAAAAAAAAACAAAAAAAAAACAGTGCACTTATATTGAAGAGGAAAAAATAAAAAAATGTATAGCTACTAACCGCAAAATAGTAGTTACAAATAGCCAGAGTAGATGAAGATGCCTCGTACTTCTTTATGTAGAAAATGTTTGACTCCTGAACAAACTTGCCCCAATTGAATGTCTTGATCTTGTTGACGTCAATGAGCGCACCAAGGTAAACTGTGCCGGGCTTCGTGCTTGAGATTGGACAGTAAACACATGCAAGAGCTACTGTCATAAAGCACCTTAGGAACTCATCACTGTCCTTGCATTGCTTCCTGATTATCTTATCACCGAAAAACTTGATGCAGGACATCTCTGTTAATCCAAATAACAATAGGAACTCAAGAGTTGTTGCCTTGCTTTCTGGCGGAATATGTGCACCATTTGTTGGGATCCCAAGAACATGACCAAATGACTGAATATTTATCTCAATGAACATTTTTCCAAAAACCATGTCTTCATTTTGAACATCCACATGGTCAGCCAACCATTGAACAAACGACCAGGGCACAAAACCTCCATCCAGATCTAGCAATGCACCAAATTGTATATCCCTTAAGATATTTCTTTGGTCATCATCAATAGCCTTCATTACTTCAATCAGATAGCTTACACTGTACCTACTTTTTGGAATAGAATTATCTTTGTCAACAACTTGTGTACCTTGTCTGCGATCACGTGTTATCCTCTGCACAAAAAAGGTAAAAAAAAAACAGTCGCATGAAGGTTGTTCTAAAACAGATAGAATTTTAAAAACGTAGCACAAAAATTATAAGGTAGTTAGGACATGTAAACCTCACCATCTTTTTCTTTTTCGGTAGTTTGCTCACCCCACGAGTCCGCTTAAGGCTCCTTTTAACCTGTAAGATTTAAATCATAAGTAAAGTGACATAAAAATAGATGGCAGCAAGCAGGCTGTCAGTACGGCTTTAAAATTGTAAAACCATCTTTGTTTTTTGTCTTACAAAAATAAAATTGCCTTTATTGATTGACAGACAAGCACACCGACACACGTGAGTTATGACTCCTAAAAA
This sequence comes from Alopecurus myosuroides, assembly GCA_028641055.1. Lineage (NCBI taxonomy): Eukaryota > Viridiplantae > Streptophyta > Magnoliopsida > Poales > Poaceae > Alopecurus > Alopecurus myosuroides. The sequence continues at coordinate 5,295 of JAPCYS010002403.1, forward strand.
TAAATTACAATTTGTCAACGACATTTTGTGAAGAATATAGAATGCACAGCAGAATCTAAAAACTGCAGCCAACTGAACTCACACGCAGCATGTGTGCTGTACTAGCTAGCTGATCCAGTGTCAGAGATATGACACTGTTGTGCCATTTTACACTTTGTTATAGCGAAAACACGAATTCTAGTGATTTTTAATGATTGCATTTGCTGCAGCCACTCAAAAGGGCATGTGATAGAAGTGCATACAACTGATGAGGATACACACAAAAAAAAGACACCGATTACAAACCTGGTATCTAGTGCACAATACATGTATCCATGCGTAAAAATTAAAAAAAATAAAAGAAACAGAAAAATATACAGAAAAGGATATATTGAACTCACAATTGTGTTTTGCAGTTTATTAACTGCCTCGAGTAATAGTATATCATCCTCTGATTCAGAACCAACCTGCAAAATAAAAAAGACATAGATCAAAAGACAAGGCAACGTATCAAACAAAAACCAGGGGAAACATTTAGAACATAAATTTTACACAAACAAACAAAAATGGGTATCATCCTTCTCCATCTAATTTGTTCTTCATAACACTGAGTTTACCTCTTCATTACTCTCGGAATGGATATCATCCTTCTCCATGTAATTTATTCAAACCTATTGCCCCCCACCCTCCTGAAAAAATAACAAAAAAACAAATCTCTCGATGAGCAACAAAAATTAGATGTTTGGATTGTTCTTTCACTTTATTGAACCATATATAAACATCCATTGACGTTTTCACCTCTTACAGAAAAACATAAACACAAGCTACACGACCAGTTTAGCGAGATTTTTCGGAACCTATTTGCAAAGTAACACTGCACATCATAGCCTAAATTGCAAAAGTGAAATGCATATCAATTCCACATCCCTACTTCTCCCCAAAAAACACTGGTGTTTCATCCCAAATTTAGGCACACAAAAAACGTATGATGCTACTAGCTGTACAATTACTGCTACTGTCATCTCAGCACCTTGTAATCTACTCGATGATATTTCAAAGCTACATTGCAAAAGCATAATGCAATAGAATTTCACATGCTACTTAGTCAGATTGGTGTTCTTCCCAAATTCACACATAAAAACACACATGTGTCCTGCTGCTAGCTCTACAATTCCTCCCACTGTCATCTTAACATCTTGTAACCCAATGGGGGGGGTGTGCTTTTGAAGCTTACAAACCAGACACGCTTGCACAAAAACGTGCTACAGATTTAGCAATCACCAGTATAGAAAAATTTGACATAAGAACTAGATCCCTGCTTCAGAATCGCAAAACGCAGAACAGACGAAATTACAGAAGGTACACTGAATCAACACATGACATACGGAAGAAAACCATCCTACATTAATCCCTAACTCGAATCTAGCAATCACTGACGCGAATGAAAAGGCTAAAAAAACAGAGGGATCTGGTCCGATTCGATGTTCCAGGAGTTGAATAGAGGTCGGGGGCATTTAGAAGCGGTACTACCTTCTGAAGTTCCGCCGGTGAGCCGCCGCCAACGATGCAAATCGATAGCAGTCCCCTCTCCCCGCCATGGAGATTGCCTAGGAAACTGCCTGTGCCCTCTCTTCTCTCGAATCAAACGAAGCAGGAGCTCCGAGGCATACACACAGTGGTGGGGTCCGCCGGTGAGTCGCCGGCAACAAGCGCAGCGGCTGCGAATCGCCTCTTCACCTCCGCGCCGTGGAGTTCACCTCCTCCGACTCCTCTTCTCTCGAATGTAACGGAACAGTGCGGGAGCCAAGCAAAAAGACAAGAGATAGAGATAGAAGGACAAGTCACCGCCCGCGCCACATATCCTGTAAAAAAAAAACACAAAACGTGCGCGAGCGAGCGACAGAATACGTTGTCCGGAGTGCGAATCTCCACGTAGAATCGGACGGCGTCGACTGAGACTTAAGCTTTTCTCAATCGTGTGTGGTTTAGCAAATCCGAAAGAACAAAAAAAAGACCGAGCATACAACCTCATGCGTACACCGCAGTCATAAATAATGGCACTGAGTTAATCATAATAAAGCATACTCCAAAAAATAAATTGAATCGATGAATCTGCTCACGTACGTACGTACTATGTAAACAAATGAAGAAAAGTATTCAGATGCCCCCAAGTCCCAGGAACAGAGCGTAAATCACGAAGGAGAGCAAAATACACAGCTAGAGCATATAAACAGTAGGCTAGCTAGAGCATCGCCAACGCGACAAGCAGAGAGGAGCCGACGCAGGCCGCCCAGGTGCCGCCGCTGAGGGTACGTGGACTGCCGGAACTGCTTCCTCTTGCTCCGGCGGTGCCGCCGATGAACGTTCGGCGTCCGCCTCCACCTCTGCCTCCGCCTCCACCTCTGCCTCCTCCTCCGAGCCTCCCTTCCGCGAGGCTCGCCACCAGGCAGAGCAGCACCAGGAGGAGCGCGCAGAATGGCAAGAAACGTCTCATCTTCTTCTTCCTAGCCACTAATCTCCCAGGTCGGCGCAGATTACTCCTGTGGGTGAGATATCTTTCCTTACGTGTATCTGCTGCTCCAACTCGATGTCGTCGGCAGCTGGCTGGGCGCATGGTGTATTTATGCAGGATCCAGAGTTGACCCGGCCCCGGTGCTGACTAGTCTAAGCCACGTCGACCACAAGTCCACAGCTTAGTGGCTGGAACTGAAAGGCTGTACAGGTCGATTCAAAGTACTAGTAGTAGTACGTTTCTGCGCGATGAATGAGAAGCTGGTGTGGTTGGCCTATCGTTATCGATCTTCGTGGATGGAGGAGACGATTCGTAACCGTGTAGATCGACGCCATCATATGGGCGTTATCCGATCAGAGAACGGAGTAGTATGCATACACGAGCGCACATTTTTGGCGATTAGTATACGGTCCAGGTTTCGTGACAGCGAAATCCGCGGTACCCGCATGTGCCAACTAGGTTCATCGATCGTTGATATGGCCTGTTGACTACAAGCGCACGTGGGTTCTACACGGATACACGTTGCTTGCGGGAGAGAAACTAACCTCCCCGTTGAAAAGTTCTCAATGTAGAAATGTGGCTCGCGCTCGTGACAGTTATGAAGCTTCGGACGGAAAGGAAGAGTGGCTCGCCCTCATCTCTCCGTACGCTGCGGTGGACATCTCCTCGGCCAGGTCAGCCCTCCCTGCTGAGAGGGGTGATGCTGTCCTGTCCAAGGTCAGAAAACTGGACTTCTCGGCCCTGTTGGGGTTGGGCCAGGGGGTTGTCCTCGACTCCGGTTCCGGTGGAGGGTGCCGCGAGGGAGCGGGAGCGCCGAAGCAAGCTGAACCATGACAGGCCTGCCCGGGTGCGTGCCCTGGAGGAGGTGGAAGCGGGGTTACTGGATTCTAGTGCCGCGGGGTGCGCTGCCATCTCGCCATCTGTGGTGGGGGACACTCTTGGCGCTGCTCCGGTGGTTCCTTCTCTCACTGCGCCGGTGGCGCGTGGTCTCCGCTCCAAGGCCGCGGTGGTGGAGGCAGTGAAGAAGAGCACGCGGGAGTCCGACGCGGCGGCTGGCACGATGATGGAGCGTGCGGTGCGTCTTAAGGCGGACAAGCGAGCGTCCGCAAGCAAGAAGACTGCTCCAGGTACCATGCTCGACCCTGTCTTTTCGATTCTGCAAGATATCCCAGATGCACACCTTCTCTCGATTGCGACAGATAGTTGTATTGTGTTCTCTTCGGCTGCTGCCCCCCCCCCAGGAAACTCAGGCTCTGTTGAGGGCGAACGAACTGGCTCAGGCTGCTCTAGCACGGGCTCGTGACCAAGCTGAACGGGATCAGGCTGTGGCGACAGCGGTGCCCGATCAAGCGGCTCCAAGCGAGGAACCCAGCCTTGTTGGGCCAGCCGGGGAGGCTGACCTGGACGTGGCGGAGGTTGTGTTAGGGGACACTCCTCAGCTGCCAGTGGTGGTTGACCCGTTGGTGGGGACAAGCAGCGTGCCCCCTAGGGCAGTGGAGGTGGAGGTGGCTGTGCGCCCAGTTGCGGCCGTATGTAGCGCCGGGGACTCCGCAGGGGTGGGAGATGTTTCGGCGGCAGTGACTTCCACCCGGCGTAGACGAGCTAAATCTATGGCGCGCAGGGCGGCGCCCAGTAACCCGCCAAGCACGGGCTAATGGTGCAGGTTTTTTTAATGCGGATTCTCTTTTGGAATACCCATGGGTTTGGGCGCAAGGGGCGCCGAACCATGATCAGGGAAATGTTGCGCAAACATCGCATTGATGTTATAGTGTTGCAGGAAACTATCAAACTTGAGTTCACGGATTTTGAGCTGCAGGCCGCCGAGGTGGGGGAGAAGTTCTTTTGGTGTTGGCTGTCTGCGTCGGGTCGCTCGGGCGGCATGCTGATTGGCCTGAACGATAAAACTTTTGAGGTTGAGAGTGTGGATAGGGGCCAATTTTTTCTTAGCGTGAACTGCTTGCATAGAGTCCTTCAGAGAACCCTCACTCTTATAGGGATTTATGGCCCTGCCAATCATGCTTTCTCTCCTGCGTTTCTCAAGGAAATTTCTGCTAAAGTGGCGTCGTGCTGCCACCCGATTCTCATGGGTGGGGATTTCAACCTTATTCGCGGGGGGGGGGCGAAGACAAAAATAATGAGAGGATCAATTGGCCACAGGTGGAGCTTTTCAACAATAGTATTGCGGAATGGGCGTTGACAGACATACCTCGCTCGGGGGCGAGGTATACTTGGACTAATAAACAGCGGGCGGCGGTGAGATGTGTCTTGGATAGGGTTTTTCTAGCTCCGGAGCTCGATGCCCTGTTTCCTCTTGCGACGCTCTCGGCGGAACCAATCCTAGGCTCGGACCACTCTCCGCTGATCTTCAATGGGGGCAGGGAAGCCCCCCTAGAAGCAACCGTTTCTTCTTCGAACTTGGGTGGTTCGAGATCCAATCCTTCTTTGCTATGTTGCAATCTCAGTGGCTGAGACTCATGGCTCAGGCTTCGCGAAGAGACATCATGGACTAGTGGAAACACATGTCAGGTGGTCTTAGACAGTATCTCCGGGGGTGGAGTTGTAACATGGGGAGGGAGGCTAGTCTCCAAATCTTCGCTACTGGCCCAAATTGCGGAGATGGACTCTAAGGCTGATGTCGAAGAGTAGGAGGAGGAAGAGTGGGTCTTCCGATACCACCTAGAGGACCAACTCCTAAACATCTTCAGGGTGGAAGAGGAGTATTGGCGTCAACGGGGCAGGGTCCGCTGGGCTTTGGAGGGGGACGCCAACACGGTGTATTTTCACGCCGTGGCCAATGGCCGTCATAGAAAGTTCATGATTTCCTCGCTGCAAACTCCCACTGGTCCCATTAGTGATCCACTTCAGATTCAGGAGCATGTCTATGATTTCTATAGGGAGTTGCTGGGTACGGAGGCCCCTCAGCACCTCGAGTTGGCTCAGGGTACTTGGTCTGGCTTGGAAACGGTCTCGAAGGCAGAGAACAACCACCTGCTCCTCACCTTCTTCGAATCTGAACTTGAGGTTGTGGTTTCGGACATGAAAACGAACACGTCACCGGGACCGGACGGGTTTCCGGTGGCCTTCTTTAAGAACCGTTGGCCGCATTGCAAGCTGGGGGTGCTGCACTTACTCAATGACTTCATTCTGGGTAGGATTGACGTGTCCAGGCTGAACTTTGGGGTCCTTTCGCTTATTCCTATGGTGCCGGGGGCGGACCTTATTTCCCTATTCAGACCGATTGCTCTGATCAATGTGATCTTCAAGATTATTGCCAAAGCTTTCGCGACCAAGCTGGACCCGGTGGCAAACAGGATCATCAGTCCCACCCAGACTGCTTTCCTAAAAGAGCGTTACATCCTTGACGGGGCGCTTGCACTACTCGAAATTGTCCACGAACAGAAATCTAAGGCTCTGGGGGGCGTGTTGTTGAAACGTGACTTTGAGAAGGCTTATGACCGAGTTAACTGGTCCTTTCTGCTTGAAGTGCAGCGTCAGAAAGGGTCCGATGCAGGGTATATCCACATAATTCAGCAGTTGGTCTCGGGTGGTCAAACGGCAATCTGAATTAACGGCGAGATTGGCCCGTTCTTTCGGAATAGGTGAGGGGTGCGTCAAGGGGACCCCCTCTCGCCTATCCTCTTCAATTTTATGGTCGAGGCGTTTTCCGCTATGCTCTCGGCTGCCAGCGCGGCCGTCCACATCCGAGGGGTCGTCCCACACTTGATCCCGGGGGGATCTCACACTTGCAATATGCGTACGACACTCTGATCCAAATCCAGAACAATGACCTAGAGATTGCTAACCTGAAGTTCCTCCTGCTCTGCTTTGAGAACATGTCTGGCGTGAAGATCATTTTTCACAAAAGTGAGGTGTTCGTGCTTGGTCAGCGGCCGCAAGAGCAGAAAAGTGTCGCATACATGCTTAACTGCAAATTGGGATCATTCCCGTTTATGTGCCTTGGACTGCCGATTTCGGATCGGAAGTTGACCGTGGAGCAGTGGAACTACCTTGTGTCCAAGCTGGCGACTAGAGTGGAGGTTTGGATGGGTAGGATGCTCTCCTCAGGGGGACGTCTTATCTTGCCCAATGCTTGTCTTGAGGCGCTCCCCACCTTTGCTATGGGGTTGTTTCTTTTGCAAGATGGGTGCATGCCAAGTTTGATTCTATTCGGGGACGCTTCTTTTGGGAAGGAGCGGGCCCCAAGCGTAAGTATCACATGGTCAACTGGCTTGCGGTTTGTCACCCGAAGGACTGTGGGGGGTCTCGGGCTTACAAACACGAAAAAACATGAACAAAGCGCTGCTGTTGAAGTGGGTGTGGAAACTGTTCCAAACCGACTCTTCCATCTGGCACAGAGTGTTTAGAGCCAAATACTCCGAGGCGGACGACATCTTTGCTTTGCCCCCGCGTGGGGGTTCGCAATTTTGGCTTAGCCTCCACAAAATCAAACACCTATTCAAACTTGGTGCGAAGCACACAGTGCGCAATGGAGAGCGCACTCGATTCTGGTCTGATTGGTGGGAGGGGGAGGGACCCCTGTGTGATTGGTTCCCGCAACTCTTTTCTATCTGTGCCAATCCCTCCATCCTCGTAGTGGAGGCCTTTGCGGTGGAGGGGCTCAGTTTCAGACGCACCTTTGACACGATCTGCTCTGCTCACTGGACTGCAGTGAACGTGGAGATGGCAGAAAGTGAGATTGTTCAGGGTCCCGATGTTATCAGATGGGCTCTCGAGCCTTCCGGCAAGTACTCGGTAGCTTCGATGCATAAGAAACTGTCGCAAGGGGCGACTGTGGCGTATTGTAAGGACCTGTGGGCTGCTAGGCTTCCGCTTGAAGTCAAGATCTTCTCCTGGCAATCGGCCCTTAATCGGCTCCCAACGTGTCTAGTGCTTAGTTCGCGTCGGGGCCCCTCCAATGCGGGTGTGCCCTGTGTGGGGAACCTGAGGACGTTTCCCACATCTTTTTTCCTATGCACTGGCTAAACTGGGTTGGAGTGTGATTAGAGAGGTGTTGGGCTGTAGTTGGTGCCCTGCGAACTTTCCCCAATTTTTCGCCATTCTTAACTCGTTGCTTGGCCAACAAAGAAGAACCAGCCGGGTGCTTTTTTCTGCCTTATGTTGGGCCCCGTGGCTTACTCGTAACAAAATGTCTATTGATTCTGTGTTCCCCAAACGTCCGGCTGACGTTATTTTCAAGATGTTGATATTTGTGCAGGCGTGGGCAGGTCTCGCCAAGGAGCTGCTGTTAGGGTTGGTGCGAGGGCATAACGACATCTACAGGACCTTCTCACCTGCCCTTTTGCCTCTATAGTTTCTTTGGATTGTGTTGGGGTGCCTGACCCGTTTATGCCCGTTCTTTGTCTTTCATTGTTAGGTCGGCTAAGCTATATGACCAGCGTGTGTGTCTCGTTTTTCTTTATGTTGGCTAAGCTCTATGCCCAGCTCATGTTTAACATGTTTGGCCTCACTGAACCTGATACTTTATTAATTTAAAGCAGGGCACAAGTTGCCTTTTATCAAAAAAAAAGTGGCTGTGGCCCGAGGATGCAACAGAGCCGAAGACGTGTCATCTAGGTAGGCCTATAAGTGGGCAAGACCACTTAGCCCACTTATGTCCACTTAAATATACGTAGTTCAATTTTTGACTCAATTCATCCAAAATTGAACTACATATATTTAAGTGGACATAAGTGAGCTAAGTGGTCTTTAAGTTTTTTTTTTGAGATTAACCACACCTTTTATTCAGAAGGAATAAGAAAGTTTACAACCACACCAGGGTGGCGAAAGGTACCACACATGTCTACCTACAGAAAGGTAAATTGCACTTCTAGCTAGGCCATGAGCTTCCACATTGGATGATCTATGCTCATGAACCACTTCGAAATTCGAAAACCGGCTTGCTCTTGCCTGAATCTCCTTGATCACATGGCCGTACGAGCAAAATCCCTGTCCCCTAATGTTACTTACAACATTTGAACAGTCAGAAGCTAGTCTGAAACTCCCAATCCCCAGATCTTCTGCAGTGGCCAGCCCCTCCCGACAGGCTAGCGCTTCGAGTGTTTCCGGGTCCGTTATTCCTTCCAGCACCACTGCCGAGGCCCCCAAGAACATACCGTCAGAACTATGAACGACCGCTCCAAAGTCAGCTTTGTTTGAGTTCTTTGACATGGCCGCGTCCACGTTTATCTTGGCAAGATGCTGCGGTGGTGCAAGCCACCTCGGCCCCCTACATTGGGTCTTCCTTTCCATCCGCGCTGGCTCGATCATCTCCAGCTCGTCAATAAATCTTTCGATGAAACAATTTGTAGACATTGGGCTTTGGAAGATACCATCATAGATCGCCTTTCTTCTTGCATGCCACACTGCCCACAACGTGACAACAGCCCTTACCAAATCTTGTTGTGGTAAGGCTCTGAATATTGTCGCTAGCCACACCCTCGCATCCACTTCTTGGATGTTGGCCACCATCTCTGTTAGATCTTCCGGCGCCAACGCCCAAGTGCACCTCGCCATGTTACACTCTAACAGCGCGTGTCTCCAAGAGTCCAACCGTCCGCATAATTTGCAAGACCGCTGCTCCGCCATCTTCCTGTGGTTAAGCAGATCATTCGTCGGGAGGGAATGATGAGCTAACCTCCATAAGAACACTCTGATCTTTGATGGCACCCTTGTCTTCCACAGCACACACCAGTCTTTTGCTTTTTCCTTCAGACCGGATGCCCCTGGCCTCTCCTCTAGCCAGTCAGTCCTCCTCTCTCTTGTGGTCACGAGCATGCGATAAGAGGAACGAACCAAGAACACCCCGCTCCTCTCGTAATGCCATGCCCAGAAGTCCTCCTGCCTCCGTGTGCTGAGTGGTATTGTTTCAATCACCTCTCTGTCCATTGGCAAGAACACCTGGTTCAGCTTTTCCGCGTCCCATTGTATGCCCACGGGGTCGATCAGCTCACTGACTAGCACCGGTGGATCATCACTTGGGCATGCAATCGGGCGCATACTTCCATCCCGCGGAAGCCAATTGGAGTTCCAAATGCTCGTCTTTTCACTGGTACCAATCCACCGGATCAAACCCTGTTTTAACACCTCCTTACCATCACAGATTGCTCTCCAAACCCTCGAGGGGGAAGTGCCAACAGTTGCATTCAGAAAATCCCCCTGTGGGTAGTAAACCGCGGCCAAAATCCTTGCACTTAATTATGCTGGTTCTTGTAAGATCCGCCACGCTTGATGGGCTAGGAGGGCTAGGTTGAAAAGTTCAATGTCCCTAAACCCTAGCCCCCCTAAAAACTTCGGTTTAGTCATCTCCTCCCAAGATACCCAACACGTGCGCCGCTTTCCTTCGTTGCTTCCCCACCAAAATTTTCGAAGAAGGCTGTCTATGTGCTGACATAAGCCCTTCGGAGGACTGAAACAGGCCATCGAAAACGTTGGTATTGCTTGTGCAACAGCCTTGATAAGCACCTCTTTTCCTGGAGCCGATAAAAGCATTTCCATCCAACCTTGGACTCTCTTCCATATGCGATCCTTTAGGAATTTGAAAGCCCCATTGATAGAAGTACCCACATCCGAGGGCATTCCCAAATACTTCTCGCTCAACGAGACATTGTGAACATTTCTAATTCCCATGATCTCATCCCTTAAAACCTGCTGGCATCCCTTAGAAAAATGTATTGATGATTTCCCCTCATTTAGCCGTTGGCCGGATGCCTCACAGTAACTACTCAAGACTTTGCTCACTTCTAATGCATCTTCCCTTCTCGATCTGAAAAACAGCAGGCTATCATCTGCGAAAAATAAGTGACTGACCATTGGAGCCAACGGAGCCACTTTAATACCACTTAAGCACGATGACTGAACTTTTGAATTTAACAGGCACGACAGGCCCTCTGCTGCCAACAAAAAGAGGTAAGGAGAAATAGGGTCACCCTGCCGGATGCCCCTAGAAGGAAGAAAACTCTCAAGGTGATCACCATTAAAAATAACTGAGAAAGAAACGGTTGTTACCAAACGCATCACCATCTCCACCCATCGCTGATGGAAGCCCAAACGCAGCATGATTGCTCGCAGATAGCTCCACTCGACTCTGTCATATGCTTTATGCATATCCAACTTCAGAGCACAACACCGCAACTCCCATGCTCTCTTACGCTTCATGAAGTGTAAACACTCGTAAGCCGTAATTATGTTGTCGGTGATCAGACGGCCCGGAACAAACGCCGATTGTTCCTCGGCAATGATCTCCGGTAGTATCTCCTTCAGCCTGTTTGCCAACACTTTCGATGCAATCTTGTAGATTACATTACACAAGCTGATAGGCCTAAACTGACCCAATTCCTCAGGGCTCGCCACTTTCGGAATTAACACAATAAATGTTTTGTTGATGAGCGTTGGGTCATCCTCCCCTCGTAGTATTCGCAATACTATTGAGGTCACCTCCCCCCCACAGAGCTCCCAATGGCGCTGAAAAAAATGCGCGGGAAAGCCATCGGGACCCAGGATTTCGTTGGAAACATCTGAAAAAGTGCCTCCTTCACCTCTCCCTGATCAAACTCACGCAATAGGCGATCATTCATCGCATTAGATACTTTTGTTGGAACCGTGTCGAGCACCACATGCATGTTATTTGTACCCTCTGACGTGTACAACCTCTTATAAAATCTCGTGGTGAGACCCTCCATCTCCATTTTGTCCTCAACTACCGACCCATCTTCTTTCTTCAGCCGGGAGATATTTTTTTTCCTCTTCCTCTGACTTGCACGTAAGTGAAAGAACTTAGTGTTCTTGTCTCCCGCAGTCAGCCATTGAATCCGTGCCCTCTGTTGCCACATAATTTCCTCCCTGTGGCTCAGTTCAACCACCCTATCTGTGATCTTTATCTCCGCTCTAGAAGGCTCCATCCGAGTCGGATCTGACTGTAGTCTCTCGACTTCACCTTTCAGTTTACATAACTCGAGTTTCACACTCCCAAACGTATGTTTATCCCATTCTGTCAAGTGGCCCGAGAGCCTACCGAGCTTCCTCTGAAACTCTTCAAGATTTGTGGCCACCTCGCTCTGCCACGCCTCTTCAGTCATAGGAGTGAACTCCTTATGCGTTTCCCACATCTTCTCATATCTAAACCGGGCATGACCCCTCTTGGTGTTACCCTGGTTCGCCCATGTTAGAAGGATGGGTCCATGATCGGATGTCGCAGCTGTCATATTTTGCACCGTAGCCAACGGAAACCTAGCACTCCAGTCAGCCGTAGCCAGGGCTCTGTCTAATCTCACACGACAAAAAGACCCTCCTGTTACTCTCTTCTCGAAAGTCCAACTCCTCCCTTCGTAACCAAGATCACGAAGTCCACATACGTCAACCATCTCCCGGAACCCCTCAATTTGCGCATGACTACGCTCCTAAACTCCCACATGCTCCGATCGATGTAAAACCTCATTGAAATCCCCCATACAAACCCAAGGAAGGTTTGACGAGCATTTGATAAACTTTATCATGTCCCACGTCTTGTAACATTGACATGTCTGCGCCTCCCCGTAAACACAAGTAAGCCTCCACGGATCACATCCGCTCTTTGTGATACTAACATCAATGTGGTATTGTGAATACGGTAAAATTTCGATGTTTGTCTCTTTATTCCAGAAAATTCCTAGCCCTCCACTCCGGCCAGAACTACTAACATCAAAAGCCCTCTCATACCCTAGCGTATTGCTAAGTCCTTCCACCCTAGATCGATGTACTTGAGTCTCGAGTACACACAACACGGTGGGGGCAACTCGGCGTGCGAAAGCACACAGCTCATCCACTGTCGCGGCGTTGCCTGTCGAAGCTCTGACTCCACAAATCCCTCAGGTGACCCTATCGGGTTTCGACTAGGAGAAGTCATGAGCGCTGGTGAAATCGTCGGCTTGACAGGGGGCGAGATTTACCCAGGTTCGGGGCCCTCGAAGAGGTAAAACCCTTACTCCTGCCTTCTGTTGATCTGTATTGGGTGATTAGATCGGTTACAGGTTGCTCGAATCGAGAGTAGATCTCGAGTTCCGAGGCTTTTTGGTCGTGCGGTATTACTTGGTCCTCTCCTTGGGGACTCTCCTGGCCTTATATAGATGGCCCGGTCTCGAGTTCTACCCGGAGAGGACTCAAACCCTAGCTGGGTCGGTTACAAATTTCCTAACTTAACCCGCAAGTTGATGCGGGTGAGCTTCACATGGGCCTTCTAGAGTACTCCAAGGGCGCTTCCTTTTGGGCCTTGACCTTGGGCCTGAGAGGGGGTGTCCTTACCCGCAGGGTCCAGGATCCATATCTTCGTCAGTAGCCCCCGAGCGTGTGCTTGATTGGGGCTTTTCCAGTCGAGTAGACGGTCAAACTCTCCTTATTTTTATGGAGGATTGCCCTGACAGTCATTGTTTTTCCAAAGGGCGTGTTCCCTGTATCATGGGTCTTCACGCTCGAGTATCGAGCAATATAAGTGCCTGTTTTTACGGCTTTTTTCGCAGAAGGATATGGCACAGTAGCTTGGCTCTCCCGAGAGATCAGGGCCAATTAATTGCGACTAGGGCAAAAACATTCCTGGCCTACTCAGATTCGAGACCTCCGACTCGAACCCGATAAGGTGATTGTTGCGACTGGGCCGTTGTGGACTTACCGAATCGAACTTAACCTATGGGGGTACCCGGCGCGTCCGCTAGGATTTTTCTTCGTGTTGTTGACACGGAATTATACCGGAGGACGCAGCTTTTGAGTGCGATTCCAGGCCCAAAAGAGAGATCTTTTCGGGTCTTACCTTCATATTCGAAGAATACGGCATCCGGATGTGCCTAGTCGGCTGAACAATCCAGGTTCTTATGATGTAAGATCATCATGTGTAGGAGAGGTAGGTTTTTCCTACCCGATTGATTTGTTTGAGCTCCATACGAAAGAAATTTCGTGCTGGAAGAAAAACTAAGCCCGTATGAAAGAGTTTTCATGTTCGGGATGTTGTGCCCATACGAAAGAGTTTTCGTGCATAGGGTATTTTTCTCTTGTTCGAAGAGGTCTTGCTTTATGAACTGTTCATGGAAAAGTTGCTTTTATCCGAAGGAATTGATATTCATACGAATAATTTCGTGTTTGAACTTCCAATCGAAAAGATTTTGGTCTTGAATGACGAATGCCATGACGTCATGGCGCACTCCTCTTCTCCCGATGGGACGTGACGGAGTGGCAGCAGATGGTGGCCCACCTTGTCAGCTTTTTGACCGGGAAACGAGACGTCGTTCCCGGTTTTTACGCGAGATGCGCAGTAAATGCGCACGATCTTCTGTTAAGATCGTGGCACGAAACAGCGCTGGCCGCCGCTTCGTTTCATCTTCACGCGTGGCGGCCGTGATAGGCGCCACGTAGCGCATCGTACGGCTGAGATCGCCTCGCTCCGTGTATAAATACGTGTTAGCGCTGCGGTAAAACTTTCCCAGCTCTCTGTCTTCATCTTCTTCCTCGCGCCATCTTCGTCTTCCTCGCGCTCGAGCTCGTGCTGCAAGCAATGGCGGCGGAAAAAGACGTGGTGCTGCCGGCTCTGCATCCGGTGAACCTTCCGCGCAACCCGCGCCCCGCGCCGGCGACTGGCGCTCCCCCAACACCACCGCGAAAAGCATCAAGGAGATGCAGCGGGAGGGGTAACTGCCGGCGGAGACGGAGAAGCGAGTCCGTCTCGGAAAAAAGGAAGAGGTACCCAATCCTCAATCGAATGAGCGCGTGGTCTTTGTGGACCACGTGACTCGAGGCCTTTCTTTTCCCCTTCATCCCTTCTTCCTCGGGTTGCTGTGTGTCTATGGCATACAGCTTCACGATCTCCCCCCCGAACGCGGTGCAGCACATTTCGTGCTTCATCGTGTTCTGCGAATCCTATCTCGGCATTCGCCCGCACTGGGCGCTGTGGAAGGCGCTCTTCAAAGTCCGGATCTTCCGCGAGAGATCGTGGGTGGAGTCCGAGCTCGGCGAACCGCTTCGCACGGGCGGCTTCGGGATCCAAGCTCGACAAGAAGGCAACTACTTCAACATGCATTTCGTCGACTCCGCTCAAAGCTGGCGGAAAAGGTGGTTCTACGTCATCGACAACAACTCGGGTGGGATTGTAGAGTTCCACCCGTTCGCTGTTCTGACAAGGCGAAAGTCTTGGGGGCACAAGATGTCAGCCGAAGAGACTCAGACCGTTGCGCCTTTACTCGCAAGAGTAGCTGCTCTCCGGGACCAGACCGCGGGAGTTGTGCTCAACGGGATGCATCTGGCGAGCATCTTTTTGAAGCGCAGGATCCAGCCACTTCAGCAAAGGCCCTCCGCTATGTGGGAGTATCAAGGCTCAGAGGACCCCAGTCGAGTAAGCCGCGAGGAACTTTCGAATGTAGAATTCGAGAAGAAAATCGCGGGTATCACCCGACTGAAGGTGGGGGAGAAATTCCCCGATTGCTGTTGAAGCCTTCGCCGCTTCAAACCCTCCCCCAGCCGAGGTTAGTTTCTTCTTTTTCGTCTTTGAGTTGTTCCCCTTTTTTTTTTTCTGAGTCCTAGTCGATAAGGTTTTTCTCGTTTCTTCTTGCCTTTGCAGAGCCTAGCTATGGCGGACTGCTACCCGCCAACTACGGGGGAAGCTGCCTCAGAGCAAGTGTCGAGTCATCAAGACGGTGCGATTGACACCAGCGTCGCCAACGCCTCTTCGAGTTCAGAACACGATTCTTCGGATGACGTTGAAGACTCGAATGGCGCTCCGACGAAACGTCGTCGGGTAGATGAGGACGAAGCTACTTCGAAGGATAAATCCTTGGAAGCATCGCCCAATCAAGCTCCTGTC
This sequence comes from Alopecurus myosuroides, assembly GCA_028641055.1. Classification (NCBI taxonomy): domain Eukaryota; kingdom Viridiplantae; phylum Streptophyta; class Magnoliopsida; order Poales; family Poaceae; genus Alopecurus; species Alopecurus myosuroides. Next base: position 20,603 of record JAPCYS010002403.1, read on the forward strand.
CATGCGACTCCACTTCGCTCCCTTGCTCCTTCGCCTTCATTCCCAGTGATGACGCCCGCTTGGAACGCGGACTTGCTGGATGACGACGAGGATGATGAGTAAGTGCTTCTTCCTTAACCTTGGTCGAACATTTTCCGTGCTTCAATATCGATTGTTTCTATCTTTCGGTGCAGTCTGCAGACGATCAGTCCTCGCAGGTACGCCGCTGCCGTTCCTCCCGAAAAGAGGAATAAGGCCAAGGATGCGGGTGAAACTCCCACCGCGGGCACCGTCCAAAATTCCCCCAGAGCAGCCCCCGAAGCCGCCACGGTGGTACGTGAAGCTCCCAGCTTTGCCGCCAGGACTTCTGCTTCTAAGGAAGTGACGGATAGCTCCGCGGATCCGCTCTCTCGTGCCTCCGGCCAGGTAAACTTCATCTTCCGTCTTCAATTTTTTTTTACCGGGTGCACGACAGTGCTCCCGATGGGAGTAGCCCCCGAGGCTGTAGTCGATCGCATGCGATCGGCCACAGGCTTAAAGTCTAGTTTAATTCCTCTTCATGATTTCATTTTTATCGGGTGCACGGCAGTGCTCCCGATGGGAGTAGCCCCCGAGGCTGTAGTCGATTGTAAATAATCGGGTACAGACTCTAATTTAATCCCTTTTAACTCTTTTGTCTTCGTACTTTTGCAGTCGCTTATTGATTCTCTTGCGGCGATTGGTCGCCGCGTCGTTCTCGCCGAGTCGGATTGCGAGTCGCTTCGAGCGGACCGTAGCCGACTTCAGACTGAAAACGTTCTTCTCAAGGGTAAGCTTTATCGTTTCCCTGTCTTCCGCACTCCGTTTATTCTTGAGTTTTGACAAGCATCTCTTTGCAGCTCGACTTGAATTTGCAGAATCCGAAAAGGTCAAACTCTCTGAGCAGGTAACTGCTCGGGAGGCTGACCTGACGGCCATTCGAGAAGAGCTAGAGGCTTCCCGCATGCAATCAGAAGATTGGTCGACAGCTTGCAGATGCGCGGAAGTCCTTGAAGGAGTTAGAGAAAGCTGGCAGTAAGGCCGACAACGACATTGTCGGGTTCCTCCGTCCCCTTGCTGAGCGCTTCGCGGGTAAGTGTGTTGGGCTTTTGCGACTTTGATCCCTCATTTCGCTGTACTTTGCTAAGTATTTTTTCCTTCCTTTGCAGGTCTTCTGGATGTTCCTCTAGAAATCCCTGGACTCCAGCGGGTGGATGTGGTAACCGACACACTTGCCCAGCTTAAAAGGCACGCTGATGGAGTTCTCTCCATGATCAATGATGCTACTCAAGTGCTGGGGCAACTGCACGGTCGCCTCCTCGCCAACGCCACTCCTGCACCCGTGCTAGATGATCTGTTGAAGGTCTTCTCAGAAGGCAAACTTCTGGATGCCTTCGCGGTCGCACAGGCGGAGTCTGGTGCGAAGACCACGATACAATTTGCTTTGGCGCATGGAGTCGAAGGTTTGGAGGAGGCGTACACATCTCTTCCAGTCGACCCCTCCACGGGCAAAAAGGTACGGCTCTCTCGTTTTGGCGAGCAAGCCGCTATTCTTGCTCGGAAGCTGTCTGAGATTTTTGCTCGGCCGCGGGGAGGGGCGACTGCTGCCAGTGGGAGCACCAATGTAGCTTCATAGCTTTTTTTTCCTTGAATGTAATGAACCTTGGGATGTATTCCCGTACCTTTGTTGTCTTTAATCGAAGAATTCATCTTGCAATTCATTCCCTTTGTTTGTGCATTGTCTCCCGATGGGAGTAGCCCCCGAGCGTTTGTCAGATATGCGACTAGAATTGACTCGAGTAGGGCATCTTACTTCTTTCGTTTTATGCTTCCAGGCTACTGGGTTTGCCGCGGAAACGTCGGGTGGATGTGGTACTCCAGTAAATCCACTTGTTGCCGCTGTTGGCACTTTTGCGGGCCTTCGTGATAAGGTCGAGGAGGGTGAGCGCAAGCTAAAAGCTATGCGCGGGATAGCCGATGTGGCGAAATCCAAGCAGAAATTGGCATCTGAACGCGAACAATTTCTGATGGATGAGTTGGCTGTAGTCGCAAGGGACTTGCTTTGTAAGTAGTGCAGCCCCCGTGTCTTTTTCTTCCTTGTTTCCTTATCAGACTGAGTGTGTTTTTGTCTTCAGTCGTTAATCCGGATGACAGGGAAGAAAAGCAGTGGGTAGAGAATCACATCCTTCAAGGGGCTAGTAGCTCCAAACCTCATGCGAACAATTTTTGGTCTGATCGCAGTCGGGGTTTTGTGGTGGCCACCTTGAAATTTCGAGTCCGCCAGGCGAGAATTCTCGTGAGTTCTTTTCACGAGGTCTTGGTTGCGATGAACGCTGCATTTTACCCACTTGAAAAAGGTCCCGAAGACTGGGGTTATCTTCTCAGATTGTTTGGACGTGAAGGAGAAGTGCGCGCGTGTGTGCGCAATCAGATGACGTGCGGCGCGATTGTTGCTCTCTCTTTTGTCCGCATATGGCATCCTGAGATAGATGTTAACTCCGTTGCTCGGCGCCCAGATTATGCAATCGAGGATATCTCGCCGTACTATGATGCTGTACGTCCTGCGGCGGAGAAGATTATCCGAATGACCTCTGAAGAGGTAGATAGAGTTTTGGCGACTGAGAATGCTCAGCGCTTTGACTGATTTTCGGATGTAAATATCCTGTAATCTGTTTATAGTTTGTAAAAAACTGTTGTAAGGTGTATAACCTTGTATTTGATGTTGTTTCTTTGTGATGCTTAGTTGTAGGGTAGCCCCCATGTGTTTTAAGGGGTGTGTACCTGTAACTTGTAGCATGTAAAGAACGAGAAGCTTCGAGTGAATATGATGAAGGAATCGCGTCTTTTATTGCAATGACTGAGAAGCCATGTATTCGAACTACAGGACTGGCTAGTATAGCCTTATTTTTGTTGTGATAACAAGTAAACCTAAGGATAAAATTTGCGGAGGTGTGCAATGTTCCACGGATTGGAGTAAACCCCTCCGGTCGCTGGATTCTTTAGCCTGTAGGCTCCGCCTGGGATGACTTCATGTATGATGAAGGGTCCTTGATGAGGGGATAGTAACCCGGTATGCTAACTCCCAGGTGTGACCCGGCCCAAAAGGCGGCTGGACTAAATCCGGCTGAAGGCAAAGAAACTTCTGGAAGGCCCAGGGCTGGTAACGTTCGTAACCCGGTTTGTGGGTTGCGGTAAGGAAAGTTAGGGTTTGTATGTAGAGTTCGAGTAGGACTCAGGAAGCGCTTTGTAAAAGCAAGCCAAGGGGGATATGAGTGCTATATAAACCAACCCCTAGGCTTAGCCTCGAGAGATCCAGGTCATAGTTGTAACACCTATTATCGAGTATCCAGCATAATTCATATTGAGATCCGGCGAGTTATTCTCCGGTTCTTAGATCGCTTTCGCCATGTCTTCCTTCGAGCTAAACCCTCTCCCGAATACCTGTGTCGACTTGCCCCAAGATCAGTTACCCCAGGTAACATCTGCCGTGATTATCCCACGACAGTTGGCGCCCACCGTGGGGCCTGCGTCCAAGGTGTTTACATCACGGGAGAAGCTCGGAAGAGCATGAAGAACCTCATCGTCGGAAATCTACGTCAACAGCAAAGGGAGAAGATGGTAGACGATTCTGGCTGGGGGCCAGAGTCGGGTCACCTCGAAACCGGATCCGTCGTGACAGTCGGCAGCATCAACGTCTTCATCGGTATGGTATGTACTTCCAGTTCGAATTGTGATAATATTGGATCTGATTCTGTGTCAGGGGAAGACACGTATATCCGGTCGGAAAAAGAAGAGTCGATTGGACAACGGGTCAGATAGAGAGGGAGGATGATACCGAGTCCATACGGGATTTATCGGAGGATCGATATGAAAAGGAAAACAGCGAGGAAGAACAGTACGAATCTACACCGGGCATCATGCGCCGGGTTGCAGTTTATGCGGTTCCCGCGACCAATCTCAATCAAGAAAACGCGGCCGCGGCGCCAGTCGGGGCGGCTCAGGCAGTGGCCCAACAGCAAGGTACAGTTGACCCGGTCTTGGTCCAGGTCGATGGAGAGTCGGCATCAGTCACCAGTCGCCCAGCAGACGAGGAGCGACACGCAAATATGTTTGAGTTCCAAGCAAACCGGACACCGGGGGCGGGCCCCTCGAATCCGCGCCACCCGGCTCTGTTTGATTATAATTTGATCTTGGACCCCACGGTCTTGGCCACAGTTATTACCCCAGAAAACGCGGCAGAGCGCGTAAGAGACCTGGACGTGGCTCGTCGTGCATTGGGCAGCAAAGAAGGCAAGTGGAAGCAGAAAGGCAGGGGATGGCCGCGCGGCAGCGCGAATTGGATGACCGAGAGACCCGGCTCCGGGAGGAAACGACAAGGATGCACCAAAGGCACCGAACTATGCTGCCGGCAACAGGAGGGGTTATTAAACCCGCCCTGGTGTTCACGCCTCATCAGATCCCACGGCAAAGGGACCATACCGCAAAAGCAACGGGAGCACAGCCGGTAAACGCGCCAGCCGGGTTACCCTTGCCTCGGACGGGGGCGACGGCCGGCAATACCATGCCGCCTCCACCGTCACGATTCCGTACCCCAGCAGGTCACTACAACAATCCCATGGACAACGTGTATGCAGCAACGCTCGCGTTAAACCAGATTCCTGTAAGAGACTCGCCTCATGCGGAAGGAACCCGACGAGCAATCGATCTGCTACACACCGCGGTAGCACAGCAAGCCAATTATCCGGATCATAGAAGCGGGATGCATGGGACGCCGTACGCCAGTCAGCAACAGGGCAATGTCCAAACAAGTGCGGCACAACGAAGGGAAGAGCAGCAGCAATGCCGCCTCCACCGCGCGTCCAGACAGTACCGGCAGTATCAGCACAGGCAGTGGTGGACAGCTCCAGGGCCAGAAGAGCCGGGGCCGGGTCTGCAGCGCACGAGTTACCGGTGGTGCCGCACAACGTGGCGCCCCCCAGCCGGGTCACGTGTTTCCCGAGTAAGACCACCCCCAACCACCCTGGCGGGACCCAAGTGCCTCTCGGACGATATCAGGGCAGAACCTTACCCGGAGAAGTTCAAAGAACCGGGGAAAGTAGTAAATTATGAGCCAACAATGGATCCAGAAACGTGGCTGAGCAGCTATGAGATGGCAATGTCAATTCGCAACGCATCGAGAATCTCCAAGCCAAATTCATGTACTTAATGATGTCAGAGGGAGCAGCAAAGTTATGGTTCACCAATCTACCGGAAAAATCGATCAAATCGTGGGAGGAGCTAAAAACCGCATTTATCAAGCACTTTCATGGGACATGCAGAAAGTTATTTACTATTGATGATTTAGAAAGATGCGTTCAGAAGAAAGGAGAGTCAGCACGCAGCTGGGTACGCCGGGTTATGGAGATACTCCACTCGTCTACGGATATCCAGCCTAAGGATGCGCTACAAGCTATGGCAAAAACATGTAAGTATGTTCCTTTAGTGCAAAAGCTAACTCGCATGAAATCTAGTAGGAATGCAGCGGAGGTTACAATGGGAGAGTTAATGGATGCGTGCAACAAACACGCTGCAACGGATACCACAGAGGAGGAAGTTGATGACAAGAAAGCAAAAGCAAACACAAGTAGCAGTGGGAAAACCGGCAATGGATCGGCGCCAAACAATAATGGAAGTAGCCAAAACAAGCGCCCGTTTGAAGGGAATTCCGAGTTTGTAGCCAATACGGAGGCCGGGTCTTCAAGGCCTAGATCCGAAGGGAATTTTAATACTGGAAATCACAATGGGGGACACTACCAAGGGCCTCCAAGACCAAGCAACAGTTGGGACATATTTAGGATGGCGTGCCCGAAGCATAGCAGGAATGGCAAGCCGGCCAATCATTCATTGGAGCAATGTGCCGACTTACAAAGGTGGAAGAACGAGGAAGTGAACAGAGCCATGCGAGGTGCGGGCCGAGGAGGAGGCCCGGGTCTAGGTGGAAATTTGGGAAACGGACCGCCCCCAGCCGGTAATCCGCCAGCTGGAAATCAAGGTAGCAACCAAGGGGGAGCGGGAGGTTTCCAAGCTAACCCCAAACAGCTGGGTCAGTATCATGTGCACACTACTGGAGGTTCTAGCAAGGATAAGAAGATAATGAAACAAGCAGTTAATTCGGTCTCTTCCGCTGTTCCAATATTTGAGGTGGTCAGAACAAGAGGTAACATGGAGCAGGAGAGATCACCCGGACCGGATTGATCACCCGGGAGTCTTAGCTTTGGTAGTGGCGCCACAGGTCAACGGTTACGAGCTGAAGAAAGTCTTGATGGATGGAGGGAGTAGTATCAATATCCTATATTGGGAAACTTTTCTGCGCATGGGCTTAAAGGAATCACAGCTGCAAAAAAGTACAACAGTTTTTCACGGGATAGTGCCAGGTCATTCGGCATGCCCCGAAGGAAAGTGGCGCTGGAAGTAGCTTTCGGGGAGTCAAAGGATAATTATCGAGTCGAGTGGCTTACCTTTGAGGTAGTAAAGTTACGCAGTCCTTATCATGCATTGTTGGAAGGCCGGCTTATGCCAAGTTCATGGCAAGACCGTGTTACGTGTACCTACAGCTGAAAATCCCGGGTCCTAAGAAGACCATCACCATACATGGAAATCGAGATATAGCAGCTGAATGTGATGAGGGAGATGCGGCAATGGCCGAGCAAGCTTGCAGGAAGGAAGAGCTCAAACATTACCGTTCTAAGGTGGACCTAGAAGAGGGACAACGTCAAAAAAGCCAACCCCTGAAGGGGACAAAGCAAAAATTAGGGCAGAAAAGGACCTAAGATGGTAGGTTTCATCGGGGGCGATCTTTTCAAATCCCCTAACAGAGAAGAAGAAGACGTACTTCCACACGCAGCTGATCACGTTTCAAGGACGGTATACCCGGATTGGCTAGCAAATCCGATACTCGTTATGAAAAGGCCAGGCGAATGGAGAATAAGCATCGGCCACGCCAGTGTGAGGCCGATTCCCGAGAATAACTAAAGCAGTGTAATCGACGGCGGGTTTCGTACGCACTCTTTTCCTTACCAGGGTACCTACGGGGACTGGAAGGTTTTTAATGAGGCGGCCTGCTGATTCAAAAAAGAAATTTTTATCAATAAAAGAAGATGGTTTCGAGTCTTATCACGGTCTTTGCTTCAGTTACAAGTAAGTAACATTGTTATTATCAATACATCAGTATCATCGAAATACATTGCGTGAATATAGGTCTCCGGGGGGTGATCTGCTTCAATAAGTAATCACAAAACCTGGAGACCCGGCCATGATGCCTATGAGTTATGGGGGCTGATTACTCGTAGAAACGGGTGTGGCTGCAATCCTATAACTGGACGAAGGAGCCAAATTTCTTGATTATTCTTACTTAAGCTCGATGTGACTCGCGCTAAAGTGGCATGATCTGTTCACTTACGATTACAATCAAACTATGCAGCCCAATGGGGCTTGCTTGATCTTGTTTTTCGTATAGATGCAACGACATGGTATCCCACGCGAAAGCCGGCTTATAGTACAAGATAATCAAAAGGGTCTAAACCACAAGTCTATGCAGAGTATAAGGCTAAAATAGCCGGAAACTCAACAAGTATTAAGCATGACTTCAGTATTTATGCGAACAGCTATTGGTCTTCAGCTTGGTAAACAGCAGTGTGTCATCTGAGAAAGGCCACGCCCCCATAGCTCGTACTTTGGGTCATGGGGGCTGGGGACTTCGAACAGAAACAAACTGTTAACTACTAAAGCCTGTAAACCTTAGTTTCCGAGTATTGGGGACTTAAAGAAAAGTCCGTCTATCAAAACCTCCGATACTCGGTTAGCCGAGTCTCAAAGGGAATCAAAAACAAAAATTCAAAGTATCGAGAATAAGCTTATACGTAACACGAGGATCGAGATTATCAAAAGCCAGGGGAGGCAAAGAGTTATCATAAGTTAACAAGCATACAGTCATAGTATCAGCATCAATGGTGCACAGGCGCACCGCAAAAAATCATATCAGTCTCGAGAAACGCAAAGCACTAGGCAGCATCCTACTCGGCATCCTGAGAGCGGTCCTCCGGGTCTAAGTCTTGGACTTGCTCCTTGGCCTTGCCAGCAGTTTTACCCGGGCTCTTCACATCTGGACGAACAGGCGGAGGCACGGCTGGGGTAGAGGTAGACGGCTTTACGCCCAGCTCTGCTTCCCTCTTTGCAGCCTCTTCCTTCCTCCTAGCCAGATCAGTCGACCATTTGTCCAACATATCAATAGGGGGGGGTGCCTCCACCAGGATAACCTTGCCCTCAGAATCATACGAGCTCATAATCGTGTTTAGATCCATCTTGTCGGCCAAAGCTGTGGCTGAAGGACGTACCGCAGATTGTATAGCTTTGAAATCCTGGGGCTTGAATTTGGATCCGTCAGCTTTAAACTCTGGGAACCCGGATACTACCTTCGCCGGGTCAAGCTTTGGAAAATAAGCCTTCGCCAGCGTTAAAGCCCGGGTCATCCCAATTCGGCAGGACGAACGCTTCAGTATTTCAATCCATCCAGGCGCTGTGGAAAAGGCCTGCATAAGGTTCTCCTCGCCCGGTATACCTCAGAAGGCCACTTGATAGCATCCAGCAAAAGTTTCGTGCCGGCAAAAAACGTCCGGAGCACAGTCTTCAGAGTTTTAACTTGAGTAATGGCATTCTCCTCCGGAGCAGCAAGGTTAGCACCTGCAATCGAAAAACACAAAAGCATATCAGTAATTTTGATTATTACAACGGCAAAATGGAGGTAAGCAAGCTAGTTGCAAATAAACAAACTTACTTAGCAAAATACGGTAAGTGTCCGTAATCTGAGTCGATAAGTTCTTCAGCGAGGATTGGGCGGCATTGTACTTCTTCTTGTATGTGGAGACTTTTTTCAAAGTCTTTATCTCCGCTTCAAGGGCCTCCCTACGCTTAACTTCAGCCAGCAAGAGCTGCTCAGCCTTAAGTAACGCTTCATCTGACTGAGTAATCTCTGCCTGCAAAGACCGGGTGAAGCTGTAAGCCGGATATCACGAGAGTATTTCCTCTGAGGAAATGATTACCGAAAAGTATTATGTGAAGTACCGAGGATAATTACAAAAAAAAATTATACTCGGGACTTGGGGACTGGATGTATAATAAGGAGTATCAAGTAAAAGTTACCTGATGCTGCAGCCATACGCTCTAGGACATTCCTTCTGAAGCTTTCATGGCGAGAAGAGCGCTCATCAGCTGGTTAAAGTCAGCGTTATCCGAGTTAGATGGCTCGGGTACCTGGAAAGTGGGAAAAGGAGCGTTTCTTGTAACAGGAGGTGGCACCCGGGTCATCCGAATATCGGAGTTTGGTCCTCCTCCCGCGCTCGAAGTTGTTCCCGTCTCCTTCTCGCCTGCGTGCGAAGCGATGGGATACCCAGCATCATGCCTAGCCAGCTCCGGTGACGACGCTTGCTCGTCGCCAGTTGCAGCGAATGCGTCATCGGCCGGCTTATTCTCGACTTGGACCTCAGCCTCAGTGCCTTCTTCGTCGCTAATAACAACCGTGGCTCTGTAGAGGGTACGAAGGTGCAGTTAGTTGTGAAAAGGTGATAAAGTTTGGTATAACTCAAAGGAAAGGAGTTTACCCGGTGTTCACTGGGAAGTCCGAGGGAAGCCGCCGCTAGACCGGAAGAGACTGGAAAATGGCAAGAAAGGTCTGGGATTACGTTACAAAGGAATGTCCGGAAAGAAAATTTTGTTTACGATAAATACCAGGGTGTTGAACCGGGGGCGACGAAGCAACCGGGTTAAGGATCTCGTTGCCCGGATGGTTCCGGGTTACTCGGCGCCTAGTCGCAGGTGGCTCCTTCAGTTGTGATCAAAAGGGGTAAAGATGGGGTTAGCCCCGGAGTGACGTTATGGGAACAAAAAACCAAAGTATAAGGAGATGAAGTAAAAACCTGGAGGGCTATCCTCTGGGATTTCCTCTTTGTTCCGGTTTTGGTGGCCGGCTCCGGCTCTTCCTCCTCGCTGGCGGACCCGCCCCTGCTGTCCGTTTCTTCTTCTTCGCTTCGGTCCTCTCGCTCTGGAAAATATCCGAGTTATAGCATAAAGAAGTAGAAAAGGCAGGATGTAACGTGTACAAGGGAATCAAGTATGTACCTTCATCCGAGTTAACAACATCGTCTTCCTCCTCCGCATCTTCGGAATTAGGAGGGGTGTCGACCGTCCAAAAGTCATCATCGGCCTGAGGAGAAGATGCCAGGATAGTGATTAATATCGAGTCAAGAGAAGCGAATAAAAGTAAGCTGTTAGAAGTCAAAATCAAAAGGTAGAAAACTTACTGCGGGGGCTGGATTCTCGAGGTAAAAGGTTCTAATCCGGCTATGCTCCGGATCACCTCGAGCTTCTCTGTTAAAAAGCCCTTGATCGTCTTGTTCATATCACTAGGAGCAAGGGTGTTAGGAGAGTATCGGATAGGGTCCGTGGGAAGACCTGAGTATTCGCACATCAGCTTCTCACGAATGGAGTTTGGCTGGATGCGGAAGCTGACCCAGGTCTTCACCAGGTTTAGCCCGATGAGACCTCGGGCTGACAAGATGGAGATCCTAGCTAGCAAAGGCAAGATCGCCTCCCTGTCCGAGTCAGGGGCGAAGGCGTTGAAAGTCTCGGAGATGTCAAGCTGACCCTCCGAGTAACCCGGCAACTTCTTTTCGCCGGGTGGAGAGGTATCCTGGCAGTAGAAGTATGAGAGCTTCCAGTGCTTCACGTGAGAATTGAGTGTAATAGGGGGCATTAGGGAGTTCTTGCGGCGCTGGATAGAAACCCCGCCGCAAGTAAGAAGTGCGCCGTCGCCGCTTTCGCGACACGGCTTGCACTGAAAAAGTTCGACGAAGAGAGCCAGACTTGGCGGAGTGCACAAGTAAGACTCGGAAAGAACGATAAAATGAGAGATGTTTAAAATGGAGTTTGGGCCTATATCGAAAATACGGAGTTTGTAGTGGTCTAGGACGTCGCGAAGAAAGGGTGACCCGGAGGCCTGAAGCCCCGGGTCACGTATTCAACGAAACATATTACCTCGTCCGTTGCTGGGGAAGGTCGGGTTTCGTTGCCTGGAACTCTCCAGTGGATAGCTTCCTGGGGAGGTAGGGATCCAAGCTCGACCAACTCCTCCAGTTTGGCCGTGGTAACAGAGGATTTCCCCCAATTGGCTGATATGGAGTTTGTGGATTTAGCCTTAGCCGGCTGTTTCCCCTGCCTCTTGGGTGCCATGGGATTGACCTGGTAAAACATTGAAGGAAAGGGCGTAAGAAACAAAAACTCGGAAGTTAGCAGATAAGCAGTTACCGGCAATTTAAGCACAAACCGGGTATTGCCTTGCCGAGTCAAGTACGATGTGTCCGGGTATTGTGTGCTATTACAAAATCTACGGAGCTTTCCGTAACAGCAAATGTTTGGAGAAGTTAGGAGGGTGTTTATATGTCTACCATCTGCGAATGATCCGGAGAAGTGAGATTTTCTGAGGAGGGAGAACAAGGGCGGAAATTTTATATGGCCCGAGCCTAGATTGGGGATCTTATTTCTAAGTTTATGGCCATGTTAATGACTACTGGAGTTAGGAGAGTAATATAAGCTATGAATCCTATCTATGGGGATGTTTATGGTAAGTATCATTGAGCTAATCCGGCGCGGCCCGAGAAATCGCGGACTACTTGATTCAGATCTGATCTGAGGAAAAGATGAGAAATTGCGAGGATGAGCTGAGGGATACGAGGAACTTACCAAAGGGGATTGAAGTAGAGCTTTGCGGAGACAGATGGCGCAAGATTGATGTCCTTTCGAGGTTGTTGGTCGGCGAATCGGGCGCTTGGCGGCGGATTTGGGAGTTGGAGTGAGTCGCGCGGTGGCGGAGCGCAGGCGACGGCGGATGGGCTCCGGCGAGGTGCGTGGGGCTTCCGTGGTGGCACTCCGCGAGCTCAGATTTGAGAAGGAGTGAAATGGGGAAAATGAGCCGTTAAGAGTTGGGTTTGTTCCCTGAGCCCTTTTTTATAACCGCCCGGATGGAAAAGCCTAGCCTAACGGTCGAGACCCGGGGGGTGCGGAGTAATAATTGGTCATTTCGAAATTTGAAAGGTGCATTCCATGCACAGACCAATATGATCCAGAGAAAAAGGAAGGGGAGATTGCCTTCCTGGTATCAGCGGTAATTATCAAGAAGGATGTGGGGTCAAGGAGTTTCCCATTAAGATTTAAGTCTGGGAGATTAAGGAAGAACCTTCAAGGCAGAGCCGGGTTTTTTACCTGGCCTCCTTGGTACCGGTCACGGTTATTCGTCAATGCGATGCGTTTTGATCTTCATGTGCTTGTATCTAATATTTCTGTAGGGAATAGCCAGCGCTTCGAAGAGTAAATCTTGGAAGCCCAAGCTATTCTGGGGACTACTGATGAGGGGATAGTAACCCGGTATGCTAACTCCCAGGTGTGACCCGGCCCAAAAGGCGGCTGGACTAAATCCGGCTGAAGGCAAAGAAACTTCTGGAAGGCCCAGGGCTGGTAACGTTCGTAACCCGGTTTGTGGGTTGCGGTAAGGAAAGTTAGGGTTTGTATGTAGAGTTCGAGTAGGACTCAGGAAGCGCTTTGTAAAAGCAAGCCAAGGGGGATATGAGTGCTATATAAACCAACCCCTAGGCTTAGCCTCGAGAGATCCAGGTCATAGTTGTAACACCTATTATCGAGTATCCAGCATAATTCATATTGAGATCCGGCGAGTTATTCTCCGGTTCTTAGATCGCTTTCGCCATGTCTTCCTTCGAGCTAAACCCTCTCCCGAATACCTGTGTCGACTTGCCCCAAGATCAGTTACCCCAGGTAACATCTGCCGTGATTATCCCACGACAGTCCTTCCCAAGGTGGCTCGAGCTTGTGTCCTTCCTTCTGTTTGAGCCGCAGTACCAGATCCCCAACCGCGAATGCTCTGTGGCGTATGCGGCGACTGTGATAGTTGCGCAAGGATTGCTGATATACTGCGGATCTTGCGAGTGCGATGTCGCGCATTTCGTCGAGTGCATCCATATCTTCTGCGAGCGCCTTGTTGGAAGTTTCTTCGCTGTAGGCTAAAACTCGTGGGGCGCTGAATCGAACGTCCTCGGGAAGGACTGCTTCTGCCCCGTATACCATGAAGAATGGCGTGTACTTCGTTGATCGATTAGGAGTTGTGCGCAGGCTCCAGAGTACGGAGTGTAGCTCTTCTGCCCAATGTCCCGCGGCGGGGTGTAGACGATCGAGTAGTCGCTTCTTGATGCCCACCGAAACTAAGCCGTTGGATCTTTCGACTTGTCCGTTCGTTTGCGGGTGAGCGACTGAGGCGAATTTGAAATTGATGCCTTTTTCCTCGCAGAATTGTTGTGTCTCTTTTGCTGCGAAATTTGTACCGTTATCTGTAATGATGTCGTGTGGCACACCAAATCTACATACAATGGAGTCGAGAAACTTGACGGCGCATTGGGCGCTTGCTGAGGTTACTGGCATAGCCTCGATCCATTTGGTGAACTTGTCGACTGCGACCAGCAAGTGTGTGTATCCACCTGGCGTGGACTTGCGTAGTGGCCCAACCATATCTAGCCCCCATTGTGCGAAGGGCCAAGCTATTGGTATCATGTGTAATTCCGTAGCAGGGGCGTGTGGCCTTGGTGCGAATCGCTGGCAGGCGTCGCATCGTTCGACCAGGCTTTTTGCATCGTTGGCTGCTGTTAGCCAGTAAAATCCTGCTCGGAAAGCTTTTCCCATTATCGTTTTCCAGCTAGCATGATGTCCGCAGTCTCCTTGGTGTATGTCCTGGAGCAATTCCTTGCCGTCTTCGGGTGCGATGCAACGCTGAAGTATTCCCGAGATACTTTGCTTGTATAATTCTCCATTGATTACTCGAAAGGACTTGCTACGCCTGATTATCTGTCGAGCCTCACGTGGGTCGGCCGGGAGCTGTCTGTTGAGCAGGTAGTCGAGATATTTCTGCGTCCAGACTGGCTCGACCATGAAAACCTGTCGTGATATATTGTGAATAAGCTCGATAAGCGCGACCTGCGGGCTGACCTCCGTTTCTGGCGCTGCTGCAGCTTTCTTCACTTTGACCGATCGCTTGATCATCCGTTCGAAGTATATTCCTGGCGGTATAGGTGTATTGGTGGAACCATGTTTGCCAGTCTATCTGCTTCTTCGTTGCTAGATCTTGCAATGTGTTTCAGCTCGCAGCCTTTAAAGCTTCCTTCGAGTAGGTTGTACATGTCACGATATGCGACCATGTTTTCAGCAATGGCGTCGCATTCTTTCATCGTCTGCTGCACTATGAGATTGGAATCACCGTAGATCATTAATCGGGTAGCTCCACAGGCGATTGCCATCTTCATCCCGTGCAACAGGGCTTCATATTCTGCGTCGTTGTTCGAGGCTGGATCGTCTGGTGGAAAGTCCAGTCGCAGGACGTATTGCAGCTTGTCTCCCCGAGGTGAAATAAGAACGATTCCAGCTCCTGCTCCTTCGTTTCTCTTGGATCCATCGAAGTACATTATCCAATTGCTCGTGTACTCGGGTGGTCCGGGCGTTTGTAGCTCTGTCCATTCGCTGAGGAATTCCACGAGTACTTGAGATTTGACTGCTTTTCGTTCTGTATAGGTGATGTCCCAGGCGCCCAACTCGATGCTCCATTTTGCTATTCTTCCGGATGCCATAGGGTTGTTCATGATTGTCCCGAGTGACGCATCATTAACCACTGTAATGGTATGTTCCTGGAAATAATGTTTGAGCTTTCGGGCTGTGAGAACAACTCCATACGCCAGCTTCTGATAATGAGGGTATCGTTGCTTGCATGGCGAGAGCACTTCGCTGATGTAATATATTGGTCGTTGGACTCCGTACGCTTTGCCGTCTTCAGGTCGTTCGACCACGATTGCTGTGCTGATGACCTGGTTTGTAGCGGCTAGGTATAGTAGGAGCGGCTCCCTTTCTTGCGGTGTTGCAAGGACGCGCCTGCTTTGCAACGATCGCTTCAGATCTGCGAACGCTTGTTTAGCTTCGGGTGTCCACTCGAATTTGTCCGTCTTCTTTAGTAATTTGTAGAAGGGTAACGCTTGCTCTCCCAATCGTGCGATGAACCTGCTTAGGGCGGCTAGTCGTCCTGCGAGCTGCTGGACTCCGCGTAGGTTGGTTGGCTCCTTCATAGTCAGGATGGCTTGTATTTTTTCCGGGTTGGCTTCAATGCCTATGGCGGATACCAGGTACCCGAGGAGTTTTCCTGTAGGGACGCCGAAAACGCATTTGGTCGGATTGAGCTTGATCCGATATGCATTAAGGGCGTCGAACGTTTCTCTGATGTCCTCGAGGAGTGTGTCCTCTACTCGAGTTTTGATGACGATGTCGTCGACGTATACTTGTACGTTTTTGCCAATGAGATTGGCGAGGCATCTTTGCATGCAGCGCTGATATGTTGCGCCTGCGTTCTTCAGCCCGAAGGGCATTGTCGTGTAGCAGTAGACACCGTGGGGTGTGATGAATGCCGTCTTCTCTTCGTCTTCCTTTTTCATTCGGATCTGATTGTATCCCGAATAGGAGTCCAGGAAGGAGAGGCGTTGGCAGCCTGCCGTAGAGTCCACGATCTGGTCGATTCGTGGTAGAGGAAAGTTGTCCTTGGGGCAGTGCTTATTCAGCGATGTGTAGTCGATGCACACCCGAAGGATGTCCGTGTTCTTCTTGGGGACCAGCACCGGGTTTGCCAACCAGGTGGATATCTTGATCTCCCTAATAAAGTTGGCGGCTAGCAGTCTGTTTATTTCTTCTCCAAGCGCCTTCTGCTTGGGTTCTGAGAATCGTCGAGTCGTCTGTTTGATGGGTTTGGTATTAGGAAAGACTTCGAGTGAGTGCTCGGCAAACTCCCCGGGTATTCCTGGCATATCTGAGGGCTGCCAGGCAAAAATTTCCCAGTACTCACGGAGGAGTTTGACGAGCGCGCCTTCCTATGCTGGCGAGAGGGTTGTGGAAACCATTGCGGTCTTGGCTGCATCCGTCGGGTGCACTTGGTGCTTGTGGGTGTCGCTGTTGGCGCTGAATTCCAGTTCAGGCGCGTTCTTCTTCGTGAGGGGCATGACGGAGTGGTCCGTGGTTTTTGCCAGCTCTTGAAGTTCTTCTTGCATGCCGAAAGATTTCGCGATCTCATTGAATTCTATGTCACACTTGTCTGACTTCTGGAAGTCTCCGTCGATGGTGATCACACCGTATTCGCCGGGTAGCTTGAGTTTCAGGTACGCGTAATGTGGTACTGCCATGAATCTGGCGAACGCTGTTCGGCCAAGGATGGCGTGGTACTGTGAGGGCCAGTCGACGACTTCGAAGTCCAGGAATTCCCTTCTGTAATTGCTTGGAGAGCCCAGTACAACTTCTAAGTTGATTGTTCCGAGTGGACGAATTGCCTTGCCCGGAACTATCCCGTGGAAGGATGTTTCTGATTCCGTTAGGCCGTCCAGGTTCTTGTTCATTCGACGGAGTGTATCCGCGTAGATGATGTTGATTCCACTGCCGCCGTCCATGAACATGCGGGCCAGGTCGTAATTTCCGATTTGAGCCTGGATGACGAGGGCGGCGTGTCCTGGTCGATAGACTTGTGGTGGATGGTCTTTTTTCGAGAACGTGATGGGCTGATCTGCCATCTTCAGGTACTCGGTCTTTGTTGGCGGTGTCTGCACTGCATGCATAGTTTCCTCGTGTTAGTCTTTTGAGCTCTGCGAGAGGGGCATACCTTCTGTATCATCGCGAGTTGTCCTGCCGGATTCGGGTATGCATTGGCTCCATTGTTTTGTGGTGGTGGCGCAGGTAGTGCGGCTAGCGCCATGTTTGGGTTTGCTGGTGGAGGTGGTGGTGGAGGCGGCTGGAATTGTTGTCCTCCTCCTGGCAGCGGCGGGTAGTTTTGAGTGGATGCGAATCTTTTCCTCGCGAGAGCATCCGAGATGTCAAGAAACTTTCGACAATCCTTGAGAAGGTGTGTTGCCTTTTTTGCCGTGCGCTTATCTGTAAACAGGTGTAGTGAGCAGTATGCGTCGAGATCCTCCTCGGGGGACTTATCTTCTGCCTTTGGTTTCCACTCGCGACTTCCACGGCGGCCAAAGTCGCGGTTTCGCGTGAATTCTGCCGCCACTAATTCCTCCCTGTCCTCGTGGTCGTAGTATTTCCTTCTCTTTCTTCGTCCATGGCGGTCTTCCTCGTGTGCGGGCGACGATGCTCTTTCATTGCATACCGCGTCTTCTCCGTTAGCCCATTTTTCGGCTATGATCATTAGCTCCCCAATGGTTTTGGGCGCAACTCTGCCTAGCTCTTCTCGAAATGCGGTTCTTCTCGCTCCTTTGGCGAAGGCCTCAATCGCCACCTCTTCCGAGATGGTTCCTGCGGTGTTCCTGAGTGTGGTCCACCGCTGGATATATTCTCGTGTGGATTCGCCACTCTTCTGTTTGCACGCTCGTAATTCTTCGATTGTGGCTGGCCTCTTGTAGGTCGACTGGAAATTTTTGCAGAAATCGCGGTGCAGGTCGTCCCATGATGCGTAGCAAGATTTAGGTCTTCTCTCCAGCCAACTACGGGCCGCGCCTGTAAGATGCAAATTGAGGTATTGCATGGCTGTGTTCTTGTTCCCACGTTGGCATTTTACTGCCGTGAGGTAGTCGCTTAACCACTGGGAGGGCTCGAGTGAGCCGTCGTATTTTGTCACCTCCGTGCTGAGCTTGAACCTCTTGGGTAGAGGTGCTTCTCGGATGCTGCGAGCGAAACAGAGTGCTCCACAAGTTTCGTCGTCCGAGGACCTGGATGAGGAGCGCTCGCGATACCGTGAAGCTCTCGCCCTATCCACCTTCTTTTGGGCGAGATCTGATCGCGCGTCGTATTCGGACCGGTCGCGGTCGTTGTATTTCCTTGGTTCTTTGCTTCGCTTTCTCGAGCGGCTGCTGTGGCGCCGCGAGCTTTTGTCTCTCGGGCTGTCGTCGCTGCTGCTTCGACTATCGCCGCGGCGGCGGGCTTCTTTTCCTCGACCACGTCGTGGTGATTTGTCTTTTCTCGGGGATGAACTTCTATGCCTGCGGGGCATTTCTTTATCCTTGTTCTTCTCCTGTCGCTCCTTTTCCAATTCTTCTTCGGTCTTCTTGCGATCATGGGAAGCGAGCCTTGCGGCCGCCAATCCTAGTCCTTTGCGAATTTGTTTGTACTGTTCCACCCGAGGGTCGCTTTCCGTCGGTTGGTTCATCTGCATGTAGGTTTCTGCGGCTAGGATCGCGGCAGCTGGGGTTTGCGGGTAGATGTTGCCGTCATCGTCGACCCTCATGAAGGAAGACGTGGTCGACCTGTCGGTCGCGGTCACGGATTCGTGGCCCCTTGATGATGTTGCGTGTCCCTTCCTCACGGGTCGGGTACCGACTGAGGGTGCAAGGGACTGTTCGACTCGCCGCAGGCTTGATTCGTCCGCCGCTCTTCTGCGACGGGCTAGATCCGCCCGGGCTTCTTTGATGTTTGAGGCCGCTCTTACTAGGTGGTAGTGGTAGGCGGTTAGGTCTTCTTGCGAGGCTCCTGCCGCGGGTGGCTGACTCCGCCGCATGGCCTCCTTGGCCCTTTTCCAGGCCTCCCGCGAAACGCCAATTATATCGCGCTCGGTTGCGCTGAATTCGGTTTCCGAGGGTTGTTCCGATCCTGCCATGCAGACTTGGGCCAGTCGCGGCTCGTGCGTCCTAGGCGTAGATCGGAAAGCTTCCCGTACCCGAGATGGTTCCTCTGTCGAGAGGGCGTGGTAGTCGACTGTGTTGAAGCGGATGGACTCGCCACTTTTTTCCATAGGAAAGCGCGAGTTGACGGCTCCAGATTCAGGTTCAGATTCATCTGAGAAGTGGAGGATTCCGTCTCTGTTCGCCATGAAGTTGAAGCTCCCGAACGTCAGGGTGACGCTCTTCTCCAGATCCTCGAACACCGGGCGTGATTCCGGCGAGTGAGGTGTGACTATGACGGATCCGATCCATACAGGATTGTTCGGAGCCGTAGTCGATGGTTTCCAACGGGAGTTGGATGTCGATGAAGCCGAAGATGCCGGTGATCCAGCGCCCGCGCTCCCCACGGTCGGCGCCAATTGTCGAAGCTCTGACTCCACAAATCCCTCAGGTGACCCTATCGGGTTTCGACTAGGAGAAGTCATGAGCGCTGGTGAAATCGTCAGCTTGACAGGGGGCGAGATTTACCCAGGTTCGGGGCCCTCGAAGAGGTAAAACCCTTACTCCTGCCTTCTGTTGATCTGTATTGGGTGATTAGATCGGTTACAGGTTGCTCGAATCGAGAGTAGATCTCGAGTTCCGAGGCTTTTTGGTCGTGCGGTATTACTTGGTCCTCTCCTGGCCTTATATAGATGGCCCGGTCTCGAGTTCTACCCGGAGAGGACTCAAACCCTAGCTGGGTCGGTTACAAATTTCCTAACTTAACCCGCAAGTTGATGCGGGTGAGCTTCACATGGGCCTTCTAGAGTACTCCAAGGGCGCTTCCTTTTGGGCCTTGACCTTGGGCCTGAGAGGGGGTGTCCTTACCCGCAGGGTCCAGGATCCATATCTTCGTCATTGCCCAAACCACGACAGTTCCATCCCGCACAACTCATTGCGCTAGGCGGTGCCCCTCCACGGAGCCCGCCTTTTCTTCTGTTATGCTCTTCTCTTTGCCCCCCGTAATCGACATCTTCCTCTGCCTCTTGAGCTCTTTTGGAGGGATGTAAGCCGGCGGTGGTGGTGGCACCGACTCCGTTCCCTCCTCTGTTGCCTTTACTGGTTCAAGCAGCAGCTGTTTCTGCGCCTTCGGCTTCTCCCTCCCGCCCTCCGTCCTTTCTGGCCCATGTTTCAGAGGGCTGGACGCAGTGTCCACCAGGGCGTCAGAGTCCTTCTCGAAACCCGCATCATCAGAAGACATTTTGCGTGACCATGTCTCAGATAGCTGTGTCTCTCCTTTCTCCCTCCAGACTGGATCAGTTGCTCTGCCTCCTGCGCCTCCAAATCTGCCACGGCCAGCTGAAGTGCCACGGCCACGACCCATCGTCCTTCCCCCTCGATGCGGTCATGGGTGAACCCTCCACGTACACGGGGTGTCTCTGGATGCCAAGATTCCATAGGTGCAAGCATCCAATCACCAAACTGCAGCTCCTCCTCTCTAAACTCTCCCGAGCCACATTCTAATTCAATATGCCCCATAGCTCCGCAGAATTTACAGAACTTGGGCATTTTCTCAAATTTCACTTGTAGAAACATGCTCGTCCTCCCCTCTGGTGACAATGTGACAAACCTCATCAAAGGTTTTGCTGCTTGAAGTTCCACTCTAGCTCGATGGAATTCTCCTGCTCCCCCCAAGACTGCTTTCATCTCAAGTTTTACCACCCTACCCACCTTAGCTGCCAACTGTTTTAAGATCTCTTCAGTTCTATACAGTGGTGGTATTTTATGAATTTGAATCCACACTTTCACCTTATCAGGGACCGGTGGATTGGTTGTAGCACCATCATATTCCTCCACCATCAGAGCGCAATCACGGAAGAGCCATGGACCATCCTCCGTGATTCTTTTCCAATCCCCTAGACAGAAAGCCTGGATAACGTACAAATTTTTGCCAATTCTTGTAAACATCACTTCCCTCGCCGTGTTCCACGCCGCGAACAAGGATCGCATTAGGGATTCATCGCTAAACCCCTTATTTGTCAGCACCCTTGCCACCGCCATCCACTTCACGTCCGGCAGGCCTTCCCTCGCCTCCTTTGCGAGGAAGACCCCATCTTGCTCCTCCTCTGACAGTTTGAGTTTCTTGACCAGATCCTCCACCTCAAAACCCCCCTGCCTCCCATCGGAGCTTCCCGCCGCCATGACTTAGAGACTAGGGTTTACGCAGAACCGATCTACCCCCCCTCGAGACCTACTCCCTTCCTCCAAGGCCGGGTAGTTGTGCAGGACAACCCCTTGATCAGCCCGAGAGGTTGAGAGACGAGTCTTATCGGTGGAGAAACGGGACCGGAGCCTCAAACGGGGAAGATCGCCGTCGAGTCGCCAACCCTAGGAAGCTCTAGGTCTTTCCATCGGCTAGCTTCGTTTTACGTCAAGTGGTCTTTAAGTGAGCTAAGTGGTCTTGCCCACTTACACCCCTACATCTAGGTAGCTGATCGGCCCATTAATAAATAACGAGGCCCATGTAAAACAAGGGAGAAAGCTGCGAACGATTGCCGTCCACCGCGAACCGCACGGGCCGGCGATGCCGAGACGGGAATGCGTCACGTCGATTCCGGCGGCCAGAGGGCGGCGCAGGCGGACACGCATTCCCATGTCGGCCGCTGGGACGGTGGCCACTCCCCAAGGATAAGCCGGCAAAGCTCTCCACGGCCCAAGCCACCAGGTTCGCCCCAGCCATTCTCCACCAGTTGTGTGATTTTCGTCGGGTAAAATCAAGAACCGATCATAACCATAATAAAAATCAAACAGCAGTAGCATTTTATTGCAAGCAAATTCAACCAAGCAGTACAATTACAAACAGTCTTGTGATTAATGAAACACCCGCCAGAGGCCAGACCAACGTAGGATCACCAATCTTTATTTTTCATAGGACCTACTCCATTATTATGCGACCTGGGCGTAGAAATCTTGGATTACGATCCGGACTGCTATTGGGATCCTTACCGAGTGGTGCTCGTTGCGCCAAGTTAGGCTGCCAAATGTGTAGTCCCCCTGCACCTTCCACAGAGGTGTGATGCTAACCTTGAAGGCGTGCACTTTCTTTGTGGCATTGAAGACTAGGGTTGGTGGGTCAACTTTGATCTTGACTCCTAGGGGAGACTCTATGTAGGACTGGTAAACTGCATCGACCTCGCCGACGTTTGTGACTGCTCGCCGCACCTTAATCGGATTCCTTAGTTCAGGAATGGATATAGAAGGTAGGTTCAGGTGATAGGCTGGCAACGTTGTTGTGATGTTGCAAATCTCGTATTTCTGGTTATTGCAGCCGAAGAACTTGTTGTAATCCCTTGGATCAATGTCGTAAACAAGGCCAGGGTCCGCAGCTGCATTAGGGTTTATGTTTCCACCTCCATAGTCGAATGGGTCGGCAACCTTCCGGGGTAGTGCTTCTGCTAACATTGGCATGCCATATTCATCCTTGGTTGATGCTTTACCCATGCAAAGAAGAGTGAATCATTTGTTAATAAAGGTGTCAATGGATTGATCAGGGTAGTGTTTCATGTGGATATAATGTTTTTGAAATTTACCAGTGGTAACTATTGCTGATTTGAGTGCAGCGTGAGACCAATCAGGATGAGCAGCCTTTAGCAATGCTACGACGCCTGCTACGTGTGGGGTTGACATTGAATTCCCTGAGTCGAATGCGTATCCATCTCCTGTGGCTGCTAAGATGTTGACTCCAGGTGCGGCTATGTCGGGCTGTTAAAATAGTTATAATGGGATTAAGATAATTTCACCGCATAAATGTAGTGCTAACCTATCAGACGAAAGCACCATAACATCCCCATTTATGATAGAAATCTTAAGATCCCTACTATCTCATTCTTTTCCCAATATGATTTTTGAAATTATAATACAAAATGCAAGGGAAGCCAACAGGATGCACTCATTTTAGCTTGTGTACCTTAAGAACTGTAGGATATTTGGTGGACGGGCCTCTTGAAGAGAAGAATGCCACTTTTGGAGCAGGAACTTGCTTTCCTGTAATAGTCCTTGCTGGCTCAATCTTCGCAATGGGCAAGCTGTTTAAATTGAAGCACAGTTTATCTGATTCTTCAAATAATTATAGAGTATACAAAGTGTGGCAGGTCACAAAAATGTGTTTCTCACTCACCTCTGGCTTCCGATGTATGTTGCAGCTTGAAACCCAATTTCAATGTCGACGATTACACATGCCATGCCCAAACAATCGTCGGTGCTCGTAAGAACATCTATGGTATATAGAGCAAAAATAACGCCAGATGCCCCACCACTTTTAACATTTATTATGACGTCCGGGATAATGTCTTCTGTTGGGCCAAAAGTTTCTGCAATGCATAGAACGACTTTTCCATTGATTATCGTGCCATTTAGCGCCTCCCCTGAGCAACTGTAAAAAGAAAGACCACAATAATTTCCCAGTTGGATTCAGAACTTTAACGCCTAAACATAAACTGGCATCTACCTACAAATGTAGTTAATCAAGAAACTGAATAGCATCTGACACACCTTCCGCCGTGTACAAGTGGTTTGAACTCACTCGAGGATTCATTTTTTAACATGTAGTACAGTGACTGACCCTGCAAATATGAAGGAGTTAATGTTAACTTTTCAGCTGCAAGTACTTGAGGATGATTAGCGGAGCAAAGGTGTTTTAAGTGTCTAGCAAATATCATGTCTCTCTAGTACATACCACTAAGGTTTGATTGTTTCCCAGGGTAATTGCAGTTGGAAAAGACCGGTCGATTTTGCTTGCTGCGACTGTAATGACCCAAGGAGCTGTGTTAAAAATGACTTGTGGTCGAGGCCCGCTGTTTCCCGCGCCATAAACAACAGTAATACCCTTCTGGACTGCATGGAGTGCAGCAAATGAATTGTCATTAAGAACAATTGATAGGGATAGGATGTCGACTCCATCATGAATTGCATCATCCAGAGCTGCTAGCACTGCGGCACTAGCAAGCTCCACCCTTCTTGTGGTCTGCCACGCGACCTTGTACACAGCAAGGCGCGCTCGAGGCGCACCGCCACGTGCCACCCCTACTCCAAGGCCATGGAGGCTGATTCCCTCTACCACTGCACCGGCTGCTGTGGATGCGGTGTGCGTTCCATGCCCATTTATGTCCCGCGGAGACATGTAATTCTTCTCTTGGTCAGCTTTGTCCAGACCTGCGGGATAGTACCGTGCGCCTATGATCTTCCTGCTGCAGTTTGTGCCCTCCCAGGCCTGTCCCAGCTGACACACGCCCTTCCATCTTGACGGTATTGGTCCATATCCATGGTCGCTGAAGCTTCTTGATTCAGGCCAGATGCCTGCATTTCATTTGCAGTGATTTAGCAAGAATTGTTTTGGTGAAGATTTTTATCATTAACTTGCTAACCATGAAGACTGACCAGTGTCAACTATCCCAATAATTACGTCTTCTCCATATTTGCTCATCTGCAGAAGTTTATTAGGTGGCTGGTGGTTCAGGTTCAGGCCAAGGAAATCCCAGCTTCTTGTGGTCATCAACTCGTGATTCTGATTGGGAGTAACGCTGATAACTTCAGGTAGTTCTGAACAGGTCAAAAATATGTTAGGAAATTTATTTCTTCTTCATCTTATGGTAACCCCTCCCCCCCTAAAAACTTAAATCCTAAGCCCCCCCTCCCCCCCCCCCCCAGTTAGCTATTTGTATGGTTATAAGAACAAAGTAACAAAAGAAAGGACAATGATCTTACTTAGAAATAGTTATTTGTCAATAACTACTAATAGTCAGCAGATGAAAATATTCGAATCCCTTTTACACCTATACGAATCCTCAATGCTGGTCAAACAGTTCTTAGTGCTTACATAGAAGTAGTTATTTTCTTAATCGCATCAGTAGTTATTTCGACAAGAATAATAATCAAGCGAGGTTGTAAGAGCATGTCTAACAGACCCCTTATATTTTCGCCCCCTAAAACGCGTGTAGAGGGCCCTGTAAACGCATTTCGCCGGCCAAAAACTCGGGCGAGCTAGCAGACCCCCTACCCCCGCCCGTAAAACAGAATATTCTGTTTTACGGGGCGGGGGTAGGGGGTCTGCTAGCTCGCACGAGCTTTTGGCCCCTCACAAAACAGGGTTTTGCAGGGTTTATCACAACTACACAAGCATATCAACTATGGCAGATTTAAGAAATGCGATGCATAATCCATAGTTTTACATAACAAATAGATCAACAAGTTCATAGGTCATGTTCTAGGCATAGAGGTTCCCAAAAGTACTGCCACCACCACCGCGATCCACATCAACCTTGGAGCCCACCGTCGGCACCACCACTCACCGAAGTTGAAGCACCACGGTTGGATGCCTCGCGAGCTTGACGCGCCTGCAACTTCCTCGCCATGATCTCGGCCTTGCTCTCCTTCCACCACAGCAGCTGATCCTCGTCCATGTCCTTGGTGTTCATCATCATGATCTCCTTCTCCTCGGCCAAGAGCTCCTTCATGGCTTTGGTGTGTTTGACAGCCAACATTTGGGCATCCAACTCGGCCTTGCGCATAGCCTCCTCTCTTTTTGCTGCCACCTTGGCGAGCTTGACCTCCTTTTTTCTCGGTGATGAGGACCTTGGTCTCCAATGTCTTGAATGCTATTTCCTCCTTTGCCCTAATGTGTTGATCCATCTTGTCCTTGAAGCTAGCTGCCTCGGCTTCTAGCCGCTGCCTCTCCTTCGCCTTCTTGGTGCCCTCGGGCTTGCCTACGTTGCGACCACCCATGTCTTCCTCTTCATCATCCATGCTGAGCATTGCCTCCTTCTTGCACTTTGGCTCTTCGTCCCTCAACTTCCACTTGGGAAGGTGTTGGAGCAAGTTGAAGCAATGCTCAAACTGAAATTCCTTGTTCTTGGAGCCGGCCATGTCTTTGTACCGCAATTGAGCATACTTGGGCTGCACAACAACAATGTAGTGTGATGTTTACACAAGACCACACAGTTTGCACAAGAAATCTGTCATAAAACTTACGTAGTCCGATGCCACACATCCACTTGGTGGATTATCCGCCACTTGGTCCATGGCAGCGCTCCAACGGGAACAAGCTGGCTTGATCGCGTTCCACCGGCCTTCAAGGGAGCGGTAGGAGCGATCCGCCAAAGTCTTCGTGCGAGGCTTGAGCTTGTGGTAAAGATCCTCAATGCGTTGCCAATAGCGCTTGCCGGTTTGATCGGTGCCGGTGGCAGCATCCATGGACACTTTGCCCCACGCACGGACCAAAGTGACATCTTCAATCTCGGTGTAGTTGGGCTGCTTCCCCGACTTGCACCGCCGCGCAGTAGCCTCGTCGACCTCAACCACGTCGTCGTCCACCTCTTCGTCCCCCTCTTCTTCCTCGCCATAGTCAGCGTACTCGTCCTCGAAGCCATCAATGCCCGAATCCAAGTCCACCGCCGAATCGTTGAGCATATCCATGTAGGATGTCGCGGCGGCAGGCGCAGGCACTTCGTCGAGCACCTGGCGGGCACCAGCCGGCGGCGGCGTGGGACAGCGCGTGGGAGCAGCGGAAGGACCGGTGAAGGAACCTCGGCGACCACCTGCGTGGCCGGATCGTCCGCTGCAGGCGTCGCGGCCTTCTTCACCTTTGGCGGCCGCCCCCCGTCGCGAATGACTTCACCTTCTTCGCGACGACGGGCGCAGTAGTGGTCGCCGCCGTCGCCGGTACCGCACGCCCCGGCGGTGTGTCGAAGAAGAGCTTCGGGATCCTCTTCCTCTTCATCGGCATGGTGGAGGAGATGATGGCCGCGACATCGGCGGAGGCCGCGGCGTCGACGGTGACATTGACCACGTCAGACATGGGTGGCGCGCCGTCGGCGGTTGGAGAGGCTTGCGAGGAGTCCATGGCGGCGAGATCTGGCGACGCGGTGGCCGGGAGGGCGAGGAGGCGGATTTCCGGCGGCGGCGGCGGCGGTTGGGAGCTTCGCGCGCAGTGGGGGAAAAGGTGAGGGGTTGGACCTCTATATCTCCTCCCGACCCGCACATGTAGGGGTCGACGGGCCGCCCCCTACCCAAACTTGTAAAAAATCGTCCGGGGTGGTCCATTTACGGGGCGTGCTAGATGGCCGGGTAGAGCCCAAACCCGTATATCGGCGGTTATTATACGGGTTTGGGCCATTTAGGGGGTCTGTTAGACATGCTCTAAGGCTATTGCAGATGTACAGCTTTGTAGTAAAATAGTGGACAACTGAACATAAGTTGTACTACGGAAAGGAGATGGGATTGAGCTAGAGTAGAGTAGGTTTCTAAAAAATGGGGCGAAGAAACATAAAATTACCTCCTGGATCTCAAATTCATGATTAGAAAGATAAACTGCTTAACAGATGTGCTTTCCCATAAAGGAGCAAATTTAATCACCAAACATGTTTTGATGGTCCTTTCTTTCTTCAACTGTATCAGAATTGAATTCTTCTATTTGGTTATCTTAACCGGTAGTGTTAAATTAGCAGAGATTTTGACAAGTAATGTGTTCGGGTAAACTCAGCCCACCTGCAAGATCTTGTGCCTGGTCATCTGTTAGCATTGCCGAGAAGCCTGAGAACCCATGCTTGTAGCTATAAGTTATGGAGGCCAACGCCTCTTCCTTGCTGAAACAAATCAGAAAGTGATGAGGAAAAATGACAGCCTTACTAGAGTTGTTAAAAGAAATATGTTGTTCATGTGGCTCTTCAACTCCAAAGGCTAGCAAACTAGTTCTTAGGTTTACCTTCCAAGAATGGTGCTGAGCATGTCATGGTGTGAAGCTGTGACCAGAGAAGGGTCGTCATGTTTCTTCTCTCCCAGGTAGACGATATATAGCTATGCGATGGAGAGAAACAGAAAGCATATCTCAGCATCAAACAAAATCAATTTCATGAAATAAGATATAGGGTAATGCATCACCATATTACCTTTTGAGATCCAGATGCTCTGCTTATGCTTATGTTTACCATAAGGCATAAGAAGAATAGGAGGCAAACTGAAAAAGGCCGAGGGGAAGACTGAAAATCCATGCTGGTATGCTATTGGTAGCAGATGGTGATATGACCCAAATAGGTTAGTGTATTTATAGGCCTTTTAGTCTCTGTCTTGTATGATGGCTAATTGACTGTCCACGTCATGAAAGAAAGGTCAGAGATATAGGCTCAGTTCTATGGATCTGATATACCAATTTCCTTTGTGAAGTTTCCGTGGAACTAGCTGAGCTGAAACGCGTTGCGTTTCTCCCTGCTCCAGCATTCAGCAATATCTCCCAAGCTTAGTACTGGCAGTTCACATTTGTAATGTTGTACTCCTTTTTTGCTCTCTAGAAGCACGGTTTTTGCTCTTTCATAAACTTCATCTTCCCTGGGAAAAAAGGCAGAGTGAAATATGTGCTGTGCAGGTAACAGAATTTCAGAAGATGCTTCTGGTTGCAGTAGGCAAAAATAGTGCAAGGTTCCGTTCGGACGTGGAAGCAAAGACCCTCTTGAGTCTTGAGAGGCTGAGTGTCCTGTTCGGGTGTTGACGGTACCGTGGTTCTTAATCGGCGGCGGATTTGTATGGCTGGTTGTACGGGTTCATCGCCTATCGTTGTACTAAGATCCAAAATTTCAGTAGAGCATCTCTTCATTATTTTTTTCAAAAGAAGAACGTTGACTTGACTATGAGCTTATGTCGACCATCCATACGCCTAAGTGCCACCTCTTCCAGTGTTACCTTAGAGACGTCACTTACTGATCCTTTGTTTCTTGGAAAAGAAGTACCCATTGGCTTGATAATAAGATGTAGAAGTACTTCTTCCGTCCGATCGTAAATATTCGAGCACATGTATTTTGACTGTCTAAATATGAGTTATCATGGTTTTAATATTTTGTTAGTGGTTAAAATTGTTATGATGAGAAGAAGTGATTTTGAAGGTCAAACCGTTGATAGCATACTCACGTATTATTAAGAGAAACACTATTTAATGGGGCGGTCCAAGAGGGACCTAGAAGCTTTCATTCATTGCATTGATGTAATACAGAAAGGACCTGCAGAAATTAGAAATTGCAACAAGGTCCATACATTTTGCACTAAGAACCCTAGATCTAACACTAAAAAGGATGCCAGGTCCAACTCCTTCACCACTGTGTTGGAACGCGTAGAGATAAACGAAAACTTTTTCCTACGCGGTACTTCCAAGATCTAGCCGAGGTAGAAGGCCACGAGTGTGACGCTCCGAGATCGGGCACTATGCAGATTTCAGCATTTCCGCCAAAATCCACATAATAACCGATTCCAGGTTGCCACTTATGATAACATTACAACAGTTCACGAATAATCCACAACAACAACAGAGGAGGTATATACAAGACGACTCAAACGAGTCAAGGATACAACTGATACAATACAAAGATCCAAATGACAACGGAAGAAACAACATAGTGTCCGACTACGGACAAGATACAAATTGGACTAAGAGTCCTGAAAATAACCGATGGCGTCCAATCACTGCCCAGGCCAAGCCGGAGGGATTCCCAAGCTAACGTCGTCAGACTTCAAACATGTTGACTGCAATATGGAATATGCAGCCACGAAATGGATTCGTGGGTCAGTACTATTAAGTACTGGCAAGTGGATAAACCATACTCACAAGATACCAGCGTAACCAATCATCACAAGATACAAATACTTTGGGTACAACAGAAAGGAAGGGATTATTGCAACGAAGCGGCAGCGGGCTGCACTAACTAACTACAGAGACGCGCTACAACATCCGGCTAAAAGAAAGGGATAAGATAGCGCGACAAAACCAACTATAACTACTCACCAAACAATACCCATCCAGGGTTACCCCCTACTAAGGAAGCAACCCAAGGAAACTCACACTGTTGATTAAGGTGACATTCATTTTTATGGTGGAGGTAATTTATATTACTAGTCAAGTTATCATCGTTAAGTGTAAGTTGTCTGAGTACTTGTTAGCCAGCACTTTCACCAAGTCATCAATAACCGCGGACAACACAGCTTCTCGAGAAGATTAACCCTGCAGGGATGCACCAATTTGACCGTACACGTAAGAATAACCCGCCAGATGGAAATGCACTTCCACCAAGCGAGGCACTCAACACAACCCAACTCTTCTTCGCATCAAACCCAAAGAACCACGTGTTGTGCGTGCGCGGCTAATGAGCCCCCACGAAGAAAAGGGGGACCCTCATAGCACTCTAAGACCACGCCGCCCTAAATGCCGACTACAAAAGTTCCACCCTGGCGCCAAGGGTTCGCACCTGCATATGCATGCATCAAATGGAAAGCCCGAACTAAGTGTGGCGATTTGGACGAGATGCGGATCGAACCAGAATTGCGGGGGGCGCCCATACACGCTTCCCACATGCGGTTAGCACGCTCACCATGGATCGGAGGACAAGACCCTTTTCCTAATTAAGTTCGACACTAGCAGGCCTCAAAACCACGCCGGGCCTCCTGCCGGTGCCTTATCATCAAATTATTATTATCCCAAATATTAACATGTTGTTGATTAAGTTGAAACCCAACTATCAAACTAGATAGGTGATATGACAAAGGACCACAAGACCTGAGCGCAAACAACACTAAGCATGCAACTACGACACGAGTGCCAACAAGGTAAACAAACAACAGTTAATAGGAAGTGAAAGTAAGGCTATATCATGGCTGCAAGGTAAACATATGATAGGATCGAGACACAAACATCGAATCATAAGGCTAGAATAAAGACAACGGAAAGAGTCGGTAACAAGTGAGGAAAGGCAACATGGGTAGCAAGTGAGTATACTTGCCTGAGATCCAGCAAGTAGAGGTACATCCGTAGAACTTGTCGGTGCTCACATAATCTCAATGTCCTATCCGTGAAGAAGCAAAAGCTAAAAGAAACACCGGATGCAACAATTACTACTACGGTAAAAGATCCAGCATGATCCTAATTTTATATGCATGACATGCGAGATGCAACTTAACCAATTTAAGCAGAACCGAAATCCGAGCAATTTAATTAGAAGGTTCAAGTTGTTTATCTAACCATCAAATTAAATTTTGATTAGCATGGAAAACAATTCATATGTGAGCTACACAAGATTAAATGGAATAGGGCACAAATTAAATTGAATACCCAAACATATTCCATGTTTGTTATTTAGGTGCATATGCATAACACTAATAAAATGCAAGATGTAAGATGCAAACATGGACATGGATGACATATTAATATTCCTTGCATTTTTCTGATCGAAATAGATATAAAGTTTGTGTTATTTGGATTAGTAAAACCAAAGTTATAAGCGTTTGAATATTGGGGTGGTATTTGGAAAAGGCAGGGACCTGTGTGTGGTAGAACAGAAGGTGGAAGGGCTCCGGTGCAAAAACGGAAAGGCCAGGGGCCCAGATGCGAAAATCCAGATCCAAATCTGGATCTGGGAGATCTCCACCCACAGGCGGGCAAGCCAGAGAGGCTGACTACCGGGCCCGGGCGCCACGCGGGCGCTGACGAGGCAGGTGTGTAGCCACGGTGGCATCCAGGGTCACCGACGGGTGGGGCTGGCTCCCGCGCGGTGGAAAAGAGAGAAAAAGGGGCGTGCCGTGGGTTTCGAACCTGGGTCTCCCAGTATGCGGATCGGGGCGCTTGCCACTGCGTTGTGCTGCGTTTTGGTGGTACGATACAGATCCCACCCTAGATAAAAGAAAGTTTCCGGCGTTAACTGAATCTAGAAACACCGATTCAGTCTTCAGGTTCCAGGTTGGAACTGACGTGGACGACGGATGAAGAACAGCCGACGAAGACCAGATTGGTCTGGCCTGAGGCCCACGGTTGTGGAGTTTGCATTGGGTGTGGGCGTGTACATGATGCAGATGGTGGTGTGTGCGTGTGTACCGGGTGCTTGTATGAGGTCCAGCGTGTGTACAGCCAGCACGAAGGCCAAAGCTTGTAGTCTGTGCCCATGGCGGTCATCACCAACAGTGGAAAAGAGCGAAGGTACCGGCAAGCAAAAACAGAGGGTAAACGGCGGGAATCGGAGCGGAGTCTCACCGAGAGGGTGCTGGTGTAGAGAAACAGGCCCGGAGACGACCGACAGCGACGAATTCCGTCGGAGAAAGTGGCGGGACGGAGATGAAAAAGCGGACGTCGGCGGCGACCAGGATGCTCCCGGCTTGATTCCTTCGCATGGGAGGAAGATAACGACGAGGTGCATCTGTTGGTAACATTGGAAAAGTTGGGCTGCAAGCGAGGTGGTGGCGCAGCGATGAGGTGGTTGCGGTATCTTGTGGCTATTCTTTTCTCGTGAGAAGAAACAGAGAACAGAGGATGGAGTAGAGGAGTACGGTGGCGGCGCGAGGAGAGATAGATGGGATAGCTAGGGTTGCAGGAGGCGGACAGAGTGGAGGTTTTATACAGGCAGGGGAGAAGTTCCGTCCGTCCCATCATTCTGCACGGGACGTGGACAGCACGGATGCTCATCCGTACGAGGAAGAAGAAAACGTGCATAGGCAGTCGGCCTCGAGAGAGAAATGGTGGAGGGCCAGAAGTGTTCTCTAGGCCCGTTAGGAAAATTAAGGATTTTTCTCAAATTGGAAAAGGAGAAAAACAAAAGGATAAAGAATTAGAGAAGAAAGGCAAGAAAAGAAGGGACAAGCCTTTACAAAATGATTTAAAGAACTTGGTTTTGTTTTAAAATAGTTCATCAAATATTTTCAAATATTATTTTGGGGTTTTATTCTAAGATAGAAAAGGAGGGTAGGGATTTTATTGGTTTTGCAAAACCAAAAATAGAGTTGCTCAAAAATAATAACTTAGGTTCTTAAGAACACATGCAAGGTTATTGAACGTATGATGCGATGAGGATGCATTATGCTACGCGATGCAAAAGAAAGAAACAAGCAATTCTAATTGGAAAAACCCCGGGTGTTACAGTCGACACCACTAACAAGGGATTGCGCCCTCGCAATCCACCCAAGGCAAGGGGAAGAGAGGTGTCAACTACGGAGTCTTCGTGCTGCGGTTGATTTCCGGGTCAGTGGGCGGATCTCTTCTTCTCGACACCACTAACAAAAGTTTCTCGACACCACTAACAAGGGAAACTTGCTCGGGTTGATGACGATCTTCTCCCACCAGGAATCTTCCGATGATCGAACCTATTAGGTTAACGGCTCAGAAAACGTCCACCCACGTAGGATCCTAAAACTTTGAAAGAGAGAGACTCCAAAACAAACAAGATGAGGGGAGAAATAGAATAGAGATAAGGAGAAAACAAGAATCCTATTGAGATGTTTCCAAAATAGTTTAGCAGAAATAGTTTTTGACACTCGAGAAACAACGACCGTTAGCGAGGTTATCCTACAGGCTTTGCGGACCCGTTGCTTCGATAACCATTCGTATCGAAACAACTTTGGGAATCGAAAACCATGCTCTGATACCATTTGTGACGCCCCGAGATCGGGCACTATGCAGATTTCAGCATTTCCGCCAAAATCCACATAATAACCGATTCCAGGTTGCCACTTATGATAACATTACAACAGTTCACGAATAATCCACAACAACAACAGAGGAGGTATATACAAGATGACTCAAACGAGTCAAGGATACAACTGATACAATACAAAGATCCAAATGACAGCGGAAGAAACAACATAGTGTCCGACTACGGACAAGATACAAATTGGACTAAGAGTCCTCAAGATAACCGATGGCGTCCAATCACTGCCCAGGCCAAGCCGGAGGGATTCCCAAGCTAACGTCGTCAGACTTCAAACCTGTTGACTGCAATATGGAATATGCAGCCACGAAATGGATTCGTGGGTCAGTACTATTAAGTACTGGCAAGTGGATAAACCATACTCACAAGATACCAGCGTAACCAATCATCACAAGATACAAATACTTTGGGTACAACGGAAAGGAAGGGATTATTGCAACGAAGCGGCAGCGGGCTGCACTAACTAACTACAGAGACGCGCTACAACATCCGGCTAAAAGAAAGGGATAAGATAGCGCGACAAAACCAACTATAACTACTCACCAAACAATACTCATCCAGGGTTACCCCCTTGTCGGGGGGTTACCCCCGAGTAGGGTAAAGGCAAGTGGTAAAAGCAGCTAACAGAAGAGAAGTTTGGTCGAGTAGCCGACTACCCGGTACCCGCTACCCGGCAGACTGCTACTCGGTCTCACCTCAAGATGCCCAGAAGGAGATATCAATCAAGTTCTATCCTTTCGAGTAGAGGAGTTGGCCCGAGTACAATTGGCGGGAACAATTGGCGGGAACCTACTCGGGCCAGAAAGTCAAAGGAGCCGTTCTGACACAGGATCCCGCATATCATGGGTCCGTACTTGGCACTATTCGAACTACTGTTCATCTGGGACCGGCCTGCCTGACAGTGACAGCATGGAAGCAGGCCGTGGCAGGATAAGGGGGACCTACTCTGTGCTTAGGTACAGTGATACCAGTCTGTCCCCTTGTTTTGCCCAACGACTTTCCAGATGAAGCCAAGGTTAGGAACCAAAGCTGTCAGCGGGAACCCGGAAGAAGGACGATGTGCACACTATGTCGACACTTGTCCATGTTTGGACGTATCCGGCTGGGCACCATGTATATAAGGTGCCCCGCCGCCTCCTGCGTGAGGATCGAACACATCTTGACCTAGAGGGAACCCTAGTTCTTGACCTAGTTCATCATCTAGAGGAGAGTGGCTACTCGGTAGCAAGAACCTTGTACTGTGGCTACTCGGTGAGATACCAAAATACACAAAGAAAGGCAGGAGTAGGGGTTTTACCTCCTCACGAGGGCCCTGAACCTGGGTAGATCGCGTTGTTTGCAGTGCTTACTTCGCACCTTACGCGGCTACTCGTCGCGTGATCCCTCCCCGAGCACCTCCAGCGTCCTTCGTCCCCACATCTTTAGCCATCCCATGGCATCTGCCGTGACACCACCACGACAGTTGGCGCCCACCGTGGGGCAACCAGCGGCGCTGGTTGGAGTTTCTGTTCGGACGGGATCTTCTTCAGCGGAGCGCGTGGTCTGTGGCCTTGTCCACAGATTCGGCTCCTTCGACTTCGTCACCGACAACGCCGGCTGTTTCGGCGGCATGGCCATGCCTAAGGGCGGCTCGGTGATCTCCTTCGGCTCTCACCTCGTCTACGTCGCCACCGTCGCCAACCGCGCGTACCCCGAGATGGTGCATGACGCGGAGGATCCTCCCGCGGTGATTGCTGCTCGCGGAAGGCCCGCATGCAGCTCTGCGAGCTGCGCTGAGGTGATGGTGACGGGATTGGCGGCAAACACTGGCGCAGCTGCTACTGGCGCTGCGGCCGTTGTCGAGGAGACGGATGAACCGCCTGCTGGTGGCAGGACTCACCGGCCCTACGAGAGGGAGAGCAACTTGCCGCCTTCCACCTCTACGATCATTCCTGCGTCGGCTGCGCGACCTGGTATGCCTACTCCCACCGACGTCGAGCTTCTAGCCATGCGGGAGCAGCTCGAGCGGCAACGCTTGGAGTTGCTTGCCGAGCAAGCGGAGTTGGAGAAGGTGAGGTTGGAGTTGAGCCTAGATCAGCTCGAGTACAACAAGGCTCACGGCTTCACGCCAGTCGCCAGGAGGGCTAGCAGAGTAGGTGGCACTCGGCGCAACTTGGGTGTCGAGATGGCAACGGTTGCGGAGGTTCCCGCCCAGTCCGCCACCGCGAACACCTCCACAAGGCCAAGGTACAGCACGCCCGCCAAAACGCTCAGAGCTGCAGAGGCCGTGGCTGCCGAGTTGCCGCGTCTCGACGGCGACGCGCGCATCAGGCAGCAGGAGAGGCTCAACGAGTTGGTGTTGGAGGCCGCCAGGCAGAACGAGGAGTTCCGGAAGGCCAACCCGGGTGCTGGGGCGTCTCAGATCGTGCATTCGCACGCGGCCAGATCTAACGATCAAGCCTCATCCCCGCATCCTAGCCGCGAGAAGAGCCGCAGTGGACGTACAGGCCGAGATAGGCAAATGCAGGTGTACGACCCGACTGTTGCCGCGAAACAGCGCGCTGTGCCGCAGCAGTCCGATCAGGAACACAACGCTGCAAGAGCAGGCTCTCAAGCCCATCAAGCTCAAAGCCAGGCCCGAGATGGTGCACGTCCAGGTCCTTCTCGGCAACCCGCAGCTCAGCCTACTCGGCAGAGGCAGCAGCCGCGTGCAGTGGCGCCAGTCGCCAACCCGGTAGTGCAGCCTGTTGCTGTGCAGGTGGATAGGTATGATGATGGCTACTCGGCTATGGAGATGGCAGGTTATGACATTCATGACCGTGTTGGCGAGCGCGTGTTGGCGCCTGGAGATGCAAGGCACCAGCTGGACCGTATCAGCTTGTCTGCGCGGCTTGAGAGCACGGGTCCTCCTGGCCCCGAGTGCTTTGGCCCGCGCATCATGAACGAGCCTTCCGTGAAGGGCTTCCAGCTTGCAAGGGGCACCAAGAGCTACAACGGCAGCACCAAGCCTGAAGATTGGCTCAATGACTATGTCACCGCGGTCCATATTGCGAATGGCAACAGGAGATGGGCGGTGCGCTATGTGCCGCAGATGCTAGAGGGTCCAGCTCGCACTTGGCTCAACAACTTGCCCAAGAACAGCATCAACTGCTGGCTGGACTTCTCGGATGCCTTCATCAGCAACTTCACGAGTACATACAAGAGACCGAATAGGCCACAGCAGCTGTCAGCTTGTAGGCAGCGGGAAGACGAGACAGACCGCGAGTACCTTACTCGGTGGAGCACGCTGAGGAACACCTGTGAGGGTGTGAATGAAGCACAGGCCATTACCTGGTTTGCGCAGGGTTGCCGACATGGCAGCATGCTTTGGCAGAGATTGCAGAGGGAGATGCCGAACACTCTGGCGGAGACCATCAAGATTGCGGATCAGTACGCACTCGGTGATCCTACTCAGCCGCTGATGGACTCCTCTGAGCCGAGAAGAAACTTCAACAGCAGCAAGCGCAACGAGTTCCGCAACAAGCGCCGAGTAGATACTCGGTATGATCCTGAAGAGGTGAATGCAGTGAATGTCGGAGGCGGTGGTGGCCAAAGGCAGAAACCTGCTGGAGCCTACGGGCAGAACCAGAACCAGGGCCAGGGCAACAAGAAACCGTTCCGTACTGCTCAGTCGGGTAGCGGGAACTCCGAGCAGCCGAAGAAGTTTGTCTTTGATGACATGAAGGATGGCTCATGCAGCTTTCACACTCACCACCCCTCGAGGCCTGCTAACCACACTACTCGGCAATGCGAATGGTGGGATGTGATCAAGAGTGATGGCTTGCCTCCTCCTCCTCCCTTGCCAGCCGCCAATGCTACTGTTCAGCCTACTCGCGCACCCGCAACTCGGCCGCCAGTGTACCCGAGAAGAGAGAATGTGAACCAAGTGGCTTTAGGAGCCAATCAGAACTTCAACAACGAGAGATACCGCAACAACAACAACAACTACAACCGCAACAACAACACCAGAGGCAACAACAACAACTACCAGGGCAACAACAACAATGGCAACAATGGGGGCAATGGCTCCAATCAGTACCAAGAGCACCATGAGAGCTACATGATCTTTACTTCTGAGGCAGTCGACAAGCAATCACAGCACATGCGGGCCATGGAGGTCAATGCAGTGATTCCTGATGTTCCTCACTACATGTATTGGTGTGACCAGGAGATCAGGTGGACCCGAGCAGATCATCCCAAGGTGATACCCAACCCGGGTACCTATGCCTTGGTGCTGGATCCTACTTTCCTGGGTCCCGAGAAGAATGTGAGGTTCAGCAAGGTGCTAATCAACAACGGCAGCAGCATCAACATTGTGTACAAGGACACACTCGAGAAGCTTGGCCTGGCCGAGAACATGATGCTGCCCAGCAAGACCACCTTCCATGGCATTGTGCCCGGGATCTCGTGCAACCCGATTGGCCGAGTGTGGATAGATGTGCTATTCGGTACTCGGGAGAACTGTCGCACAGAGCGCCTGCAGTTTGAAGTGGTTGATCACCAGAGTCCCTATCATGCTCTACTCGGCAGGCCTGCTCTGAGCAAGTTCATGGCCTCTACTCATGTTGCATACCTGAAGATGAAGATCCCTGGTCCCAATGGCATAATCACTATCGCTGGCGACTACAAGAAGTCCATGGAGTGTGCCTCAGCTAGCTCCAAGCTGGCAGAGTCGATGGTGATCGAGGCCGAGAAGAAGAAGATGTACGAGGTGGTGACCATGGCTCAGTCCGCACAAGCTAGTGCACAAGGCGTGCCGAGTACCCAGCATGGTACTGCCTTCCAAGCTGCCAAGGAGACCAAGACAGTCCAGGTCGACCCCGAGTTCCCCGACCGCGTAGCCATCATTGGTTCCGGGTT
The DNA here is from genome assembly GCA_028641055.1 of Alopecurus myosuroides. Lineage (NCBI taxonomy): Eukaryota > Viridiplantae > Streptophyta > Magnoliopsida > Poales > Poaceae > Alopecurus > Alopecurus myosuroides. The sequence goes on from JAPCYS010002403.1 coordinate 58,677, forward strand.
GGCGGAGAAATAGGAAAGCGAGCTCATCCACTTCCTCCGTGAGAATCGGGATGTGTTCGCCTGGACTAATGAAGATCTACCAGGAGTCCCGAGGGAGTTGGTTGAGCACTCTTTGCATGTGCGTCCTGACGCCAAGCCAGTGAAGCAGGCTATGCGCCGTTTCGGAGATGAGAGAAGGAAGGCCATCGGTGATCAGATCACCAAGCTGCTGATAAGTAACTTCATCATGGAGGTGCTGCACCCGGATTGGTTAGCCAACCCGGTCATGGTCGAGAAGAAGAAGGAGGATCCCAAGGCTGCCACTGCATGGCGCATGTGTGTCGACTACACCGATTTGAACAAGGCATGCCCCAAGGATCCTTTCCCGCTACCACGCATCGATCAGGTGATCGATTCCACTGCTGGTTGTGAACTGCTGTCTTTCATAGATGCCTACTCTGGTTTCCACCAGATTGCACTCAATCCTGCTGATCAAATAAAGACTGCTTTCATTACCCCGTACGGGGCTTATTGCTATCGTGTCATGTGTTTTGGCTTGAGGAATGCGGGTGCAACCTATCAGAGATGCATGCAGAAATGCTTGCACGACCAGCTCGGCAAGAATGTGCAGGTGTACGTAGATGACATTGTCATCAAAACGAATAAAACACATACTCTGCTTGCCGACCTGGAGCAGACCTTTGCTAACCTACGCAAGTACAAAATGAAACTGAATCCGAGTAAGTGCACCTTTGGTGTACCGGCTGGAAAGCTACTCGGTTTTCTAGTCTCTAGTCGGGGCATTGAAGCCAATCCCTCAAAGATAAAAGCTATTGAGAGCATGTCTCTGCCGAGATCATTGAAGGATGTGCAGAAATTCACAGGTTGCTTGGCATCTCTGAGCCGGTTTCTGGGCCGAATGGGCGAGAAGGCCCTGCCTCTATACCAGCTGATGAAGAAAAGTGACAAGTTTGTCTGGACTCCGCAAGAGGACGTGGCATTCAATGAGCTGAAAGCAATGCTGGCTAGCGCTCCAGTCTTGGCTAGTCCGCTACCCAAGGAGCCTATGCTGCTGTACATTGCTGCGACTAACCGAGTAGTCAGCGTGGTGATAGTGGTGGAGCGAGAAGAAGAAGGCAAGAGTGTGCAGCGCCCAGTGTATTACCTCAGTGAAGTGCTGTCCAGCTCCAAGCAAAACTATCCGCACTACCAGAAGATGACATATGGTGTGTACCTAGGCGCCAGGAAGCTGAAACATTATTTCCAGGAGCACCCCATCACTGTCGTGAGTTCTGCTCCCATCTCGGATATCATGGGTAACAAGGAGGCGAGTGGCAGGGTAGCCAAATGGGCAATCGAGCTAGCAGCGTATGCTCCCGCGTATACGAGAAGAGAAGCCATCAAGTCTCAGGTCCTGGCGGAGTTTCTCGTGGACTGGACCGAGATGCAGTATGAACCTCCTGCTCTAGTTTCCAACTATTGGAGGATGCATTTCGATGGCTCGAAAGTGAAGGAAGGCCTTGGTGCTGGTGTCGTGCTCACATCACCCAAGCGAGATCAGCTCAAGTATGTGCTGCAAATTCATTTCAAGGCATCCAACAATGTAGCAGAGTACGAGGCAGTGGTGCATGGTTTGCGAGTAGCAAAGGAGGTTGGTGTGCAGCGCATTATATGCTATGGCGATTCAGATCTGGTGGTGCAGCAAGTCTCGGGCACTTGGGATGCTTTGGATGCCAACATGGCATCGTATCGCTTCCTGGTGCAGTCTATGACTGGGTTCTTCGAAGGTTGCGAGTTCCAGCACATTCACCGAGCAGAGAACGAAGCAGCAGACGAGCTATCCAAGTTGGGATCTTCTCGGCAGTCCATCCCGGCAGGGATCGCCTTGGAGCATTTGAGGAAGCCATCCATCAAGCCTTCTCTCAACTCGGAGTCTATATTTGTCCCTTCTCTGCCAAGTGAAGAATCTGACCCAATGGAGATTGACTGGGAGAGTGCTACAGGAAACCCGGGGACTGCCGTCCTCTACTCGGGGACTGCCATTCCCTACTCGGGGATTGTCATTCCCTACTCGGGGACTGCCACTCCCTACTCGGGGACTGCCACTCCCTACTCGGGGACTGCCACTCCTTACTCGGGGACTGCCACTCCTTACTCGGGGACTGCCACTCCTTGCTCGAGGAATGCCGCCCTCAACCCGGAGGCTGTCGCATTCATTGAAGAAGTTCTTGCCAATCGATCTGGACTGCAAAGAAGCGCTCCTACTCCTCCTGTGCAACCGCAAGAGCCTGCCCCAATGGAACTGGACGAACCAGTGTTTCCCATACGGGAGACACCGAGTTGGGCTATGCCCATATTATCCTTTCTAAGGGACGGCACACTACCTGAAGATGAGGTGACTGCGAGGCAGATTCAGAGAAGGTCCAAGGGCTACACTATTGTCCGAGATGTGCTGCACAAGAGAAGTGCCACTGGCGTGCTGCAACGTTGTGTGAGCCCGGAAGAGGGAGAAGAAATTCTGTTAGAGATACATCAAGGGGAATGTGGGCATCACGCCTCTTCTCGGGCATTGGTCAAGAAAGCTTTTCGGCATGGCTTCTACTGTCTCACGGCTTTGCAGCAGGCCGAAGACATTGTGAGGAAGTGCAATGGCTGCCAGATGTTTGCAAGTAAGATTCACATGCCTGCTTCCGAGTTGAAAACAATTCCTGTCACATGGCCGTTTGCCGTTTGGTGCTTGGATATGGTTGGCCCCTTCAAGCCGGCTAAGGGCAATATGACACATATCTTGGTCATGGTGGACAAGTTCACCAAGTGGATTGAAGTGAAGCCTATTCGGAAGTGTGACGGGGTCACAGCTGTGAAATTCGTGAAGGATGTGATCATGAGATATGGCTACCCGCACAGCATCATCACCGACAACAGCACCAACTTTGCAGAGGGGGCAATGGTGCGATTCTGCAGAGATAAGCATATCCGACTAGACGTTGCGTCAGTCGCGCATCCTGCCTCCAATGGGCAAGTTGAGAGAGCAAATGGAATGGTACTGGCAGGCATAAAGCCAAGGCTGATTGAGCCGCTGCTGAAAACACCTGGGTGTTGGCTAGAAGAGTTGCCAGCGGTGTTGTGGAGTCTAAGGACTACCCCTAACCGGTCAACCGGCTACACGCCATTCTTCTTGGTATACGGGGCTGAGGCCGTGTTGCCAATAGACTTAGAGCATGACTCCCCCCGAGTAGCCCTCTACACTGAGGTGGAGGCGAGAGAAGCTCGAGAAGACGATGTTGACCTGCTTGAAGAAGCAAGAGAGCTGACTCTGTCACGTTCGGCTATCTACCAGCAAAACCTGCGGCGTTATCATAGCCGAAAGGTGAACCCAAGGGTTTTCCGAGAAGGAGACATGGTCCTTAGGCTTGTGCAGCGCACAGCCGGGATGCACAAATTGTCTCCTCCATGGGAGGGGCCTTTCATTGTGAGCAAAGCGCTGCACAATGATGCGTACTACCTTGTAGATGTGCGCCCATCACAGGCGAACAGGGCAGATAAAGCTGGAGAGGAAACCAAGCGCCCTTGGAATGTAGCTCTACTTCGTCGTTTTCATTCGTGAGCAAAGATGTGTATGTACCCTCTTATCCTAGTTGAAATTCTACTCTGCAATCTGAAATTGTTCTCGGGGACTGCCTTCGTCCAAAATTGCTCTAAGTGTTTTTTACTCGGCTTTACTGTTTGTCTATTCGGTTGCTTCACTTCGAAACTCATAAGCATATTGAGTACTGTGTCTAAACCTATATGCCAACTCTTCGACTCTGCTGCTGTCCGAAACCCGGCTTCATGGCGAGCAAGAGAACAAGCAAAAGGTCAATGAGCACAAGAAAGTCGCTAAGGAAGAAAAAGTGCAGGAACCGAGTAGAGTGCTTGTTACTTTTGTTCTCTGTTTCGTCTTCTCGGCTGAGTGGTGGGCTGCGTTACTATGGTTGTTTCTAAGTGGCTAAGTATTTGCAGCTCTGCTCTTTGACTCTTGTGACTCGAATACCAAAAAAGCAACAAGTTGCTGGTAGAGCAGAGATGAAAAGAGAGGGTGAATAAGAAACGCGACTCGGGGACTCGCATGGAAACGCAACCCGGCATTGAGCCAGGGCTGCTTAAAATGGTTAAATTGACGATAACGTGTGGAAATAAAATTGAGTAGCAAGAAAAGCATAAATAAGTCTGATACATATGCTCCCGGCATCCCGGGGATCTGATAGATGTTCAAGTAAAAAGTGTGCAGGTAAAATCATATGGAGGAGGCAGTGTTGTCGGTGCTAGCTTTGGCTGCTGCATCATCTGGGGTGGTCTTGGTCGCCTCGGCTTCCGAGTTGGTGGCAGTTGTCCTTGCGGGTTCTTCGTCGGCGCTAGCATGCGTGGCATCCGCCTCCGACTGGACGGTGGCGGACTCTTCCATCTCGACATCGCGCTCGGTGGCTACCTGGTCAGAAGTAGCCGTGGCCACCGAGATAGGCCCTGGGGTTGAAGAAGCACCAGAGGCTTGGCCAGGGATGAATACCGTGTCGTCGAGAGCGGCTCCGGATGAGGTGCCGAATCCGAGTGCGGCGGTGTCGATGTGCTCGGCCTCCTCATCGCTACTCACGACGGCGACATTCTTCCCCTTCCCGGCCTTGCCTCTAGGCGATTCGAAGAAGCCGTCCATGTCGGACTCTGTTTCTTCATCCTCCCCCTCGTCCTCCTCCACTTCGGTGTCGGGCTCGGGGAGGCCGTCGATGAAGACGTCCGTCTCAGCGCACTCCGCGACCTCGTACGCAATCAACTTGCGCGCGGCCACGCAGCTGGGGTCCATCTCCCACTTGGATTTCTCGCGTTTCCCACGGATGATTTCCATATTCAGATTCTCATACCATGAGGCGACACAGAGGAGCATTAAGTCAGCACCTGCCCGAGCTCCCGAGGTGCGCCACTTCTTCAGCTCGGCTTTCACATTCTGCAGCTTCAGAGCAAGGCCATTAATCGTTGTCGGCGCGGAATCTTCGGGCCAGAACAGCTTGTGGAGCGCGAAGCCGACGCGCACCAGGTCGGTGCCCACGCCGGCTAGACGCTCGAAGTACCCTTTCAGCACCAGCAGGCTGTCCTCAATCTCGGCTCTGGTATCCGAGGCTTCGCCCTTCTCAAGGCGAACTGCTCGGGCCTTGGCCAAGGCTGGCGCGCTAGCGGACACGAGATGAGGGAAGATTTCTGCACAGAAGCAAGGGAGAAATTTAGTCTTAGAATCCGAAAAGAGAACAAACCGAGAAGAAAATGCAGAAGTGAGGAAACTTACCGTGAAGCTCGCGGCGCAGCTGCTGCAACTGGACTTTCCACTCCTCCTCATTGGATATGTGCCTCTCTTGGACCTGGCGCAGAGTATTCATTTGAGCAAAGAGCCCAGCATTGGATTTCTTCAATGTTTCGCACTCCAGCTCGAGGGCTTTGATCTTGGCATTGAAGGTTGTTTCAGCTTTGGCCTTCTCGGCGATAACTCGATCCCTCTCGGCACCGAGGTCGAGAGCATCTTTGAGGGCTTTCTGCAGCTGGAGTTGCAGCTGCTCCATCTCTGTTGTGTGGTCTTTCACCAGCTCCACGGCCTGGTTGGACAATTGTTGCTGCACTTCTTCTGGTTTGACGCAGTCTTGGTGGGCTTCAACGAACAATTTATGATCTTCTGCGAAGAGCCAGACAAGGTTAGCAGAGAAGCAGAGAAGCAAAAGAAACAAGAGGCAAACCGAGTAAACGACAACTCACCTTCTAATCTTTTGATGGTGGCCTCGGCGTCCTCCACAAACGCACGGCATTTCTCGTGCTCCTCAGCTAAAGCCTTCAGGTTATCTGCAGGGTAGGAATGGTTAGCGCAAAAGAAAGCAGAAGCGGGCGTAAACATAAAACGCAGTAACCGCGCAGCTAAAAGCATACCTTTTACTTCAGCCAGCTGCTGGGTGCTATCATTGGCATTCTTGCTCGCTGCCTCCGCAGCTGCCTTCTCCTTTTCCAGTGCAACAATTCGCCTCCTGGCGATAGCATGATTCCAGAGGAGCATACGATACAAATTGGTACGTTTCAGAACGCTATCCTGAGAAGCGGGAATAAAGCAAGTTAGGCAAAGAAGTGGAGATTCAACCCGAGTAGGAGGCTACTCGGAGAGTATCCGTCTACTCGGCCAGAATCTCGGGGACTGGGTGAGAGTAAAGGAAAATGAAGATGAAAAGGAGAGAAGAAAAATTCAACTCGAAAAGAGCAAGTAAGACTCACCGCATAAGCCTGCTCGATGTCCTCGGCGTTCTTGCGGTGCAGGAACATCTTGGCGGCGAGAGTGGCAGTCTCGGTGGAGACAGTCATGGGCTTATAACCCAAATCCACTTTGTTCCACTCAACGCGCATGTGGTCGATTGCGCCCAACCCAAGGCCGTGCCAGTTGTCCGTGCCGAGAACCTTGCTGTCCCACTTGGCATCGATGAAGCCAATGGTGTCGAGTACCTGCTCAAGGCTCCGTGATGTTATTGTGGGATTCTGGACTCCCCGAGAAGCAATAGTGATGGACTTGTTTTGGTTTGGAGCCGGGGGAGGGGAGTTCACAGCTACGGCTTTCCTTCCCTTCTGAAGGGCAAGTTGTTTATCCTGGGGAGAGCCGATCTGGTTTTGTTGGCTAACCTGCACCATGTAGTCCGGGAAGCAAGGCTGACCAGCAGCAGCAAGAGCGGCGGAGGTAGCAGTAGCGACCGGGCCGGACGCGCGAATAACCAACTGTCCAGTCGAGGTCGGAGGTGGCATCTGATCTCTGGCTTGTTTCTTCACTTGCTCTTTCTCGGCTCGCTGCTTCTCGGGATCCTTGGCCTTCTTTCCTTCAGCCTTGGCCTTCGTCTTCTCGGCGGCTTCCTTCTCGGCAGTTCCCTTCTCGGCTTCTGCTTTCTCGTCAGCTTCCTTCTCGGCAGTCCTTCTCTCGACTGCCTCCTTCAGGGCATCTAGGGCCTGTTGCCTGGCTACTCGCCCGGCAGGAGGGCTGGCTGTGTCCTGGTTCTGTGGCGCCAAGGAGGAAACTGGCGGTGTAGTGCCTTGAACAACGGGTGGAGCCACGGATCCATCACCTTGTGCAGCATCTGGCTGGACGCTACTCGATGTGGCGCCGGTCTGCGCGTCACTCAGTGGGTAGGCATCTGTCATAGTGGCATCCGTGGCGGTGGCGTCTTCTACCCGCTGCTCGGCAGCGGGGTTCACTTGATCAGCAGCCCCTGTGTTTGGCTGCTCTTGTTCAGCTTCTGACCGCTCAAGGGCGGTGTTGTCCTGCATCTCTTCGTCTTGAGTCTCCTCGGCAGTATTAGCCGGAGGAGAAGGGGGTCTTTCCTGATGTGCAGCAGTGTCCTGTGCTGCTGACTTCGCACGGGACTGCTGCTCCGAATCTGCCCCTCGAGCATCGGTGCTCTGTGCATTGGCAGCCTCGTCCTCGTCATCATCGAGGTTGATAAGCGGTGCTGCTGGCTTCTTAGCCTGGTCAGGCGCGAGAGCAGCGTTCGCGTCCATGGGAGGTCTGCGGAGAAAAAGGAATTCAGAAATTAGAAGAGAATTGGGGAAATAGTACAGTGCGAGAAGAAAGACAACAGAGAAGAAACTTACGCGCTGGTGGAGGCGAGCTTCCGCCTTGGTTTCTTCGCGACCGCCTTGGTCGCCTTCTTCTCGGCTGGCCTCTTCTTCTTGGCTGGAGGCTCTTGGGCGCCACTGCCAGTACGTTTGCGAGTGTCAGGAGCGGCAACGGACAGAGGCTTGACGACAAGGGCCGTATCGCCCTTATTCTCATCTTCATCCTCACCATCATTCTCCTCGGCAACGTCGTCTACGAATTCAAAGGAAAAGAGAAGCGGATCAGGAACAGAAAATGATGGATTGGAACTTCTCGGAAACAAGCAGAATGAGTACGCAGTTACCTTCTGATTCGTCCTCAGGCCAATCGCGGAGAGACGTTTCCGCGTGCTGCTTCTCCATGGAGGGGGAACGTGGGAGGTTGATCTGGTCTACGTTCTCAAAGGAGGCCTTGTCGTCCTCCTCTCGGTCAGGAGACCAGTTGCCTTCAAAACGTTCGCAGCTCTCTATAAGCTGGCGAGTGAGGACCTGGAGAGCGGAGAAGCGTCACAGGTTAGCCGAGTAGCAGGATGGTACTCTACTCGGATAGGCGTGCAAACACAAAGCACACTAAGCCTAAGTACTTTTACCGAGTATTCTACCCGGAAAGGCGTGCAGGCACAAAGCACACTAAGCCTGCGCAATTCTACTAAGTATTCTACTCGGTACAGACTACGATCGCTAGTCGCGACGAGAACAGGAAGCTTTCTACTCGGAATCCATGTATAGAAAGCAGGGAAAGAAGAACGTACCCGCGTAATCGGTTTGGTACGGCTGTATGGGATGAACCCATACTGCCAATGCTCGGCGAGGCTTGTCGTCAGGATGGCTCTGGCGTGCTCGGGGACGTCAGCGTTGTCGAGCTCGATGGTGGTCGTCCTGGTGCAGTCACGGGGGCCTCCCATGTAACACATCAGGTGGCAGCGTTCCTGCAGAGGCAGGACGCGTCTCTGAATCCAGCATGCCACAGGATCATCACTCTTGAGGCCCTCGTCGATTAGAGCGCCGAGCCGCGCCTCAATCTCCTTCGCGTTGAGGTCGTTGAGGGGCTTCTCCTTCCAATTCTTCTGGGTGGGAGCGCGGAGGCTCCAAGCGGGAAGATTGATCCTGTCTGTTACCTGTCCTCCTTCGGTGGCGGGGATGTTCTTGACGTAGAGGAACGTCTTCTGCCACATCCGGACAGACTCCAGCCCCTTGATACGGGGGTGATTGGTCCCCGACCGCTGCACCATCATGGCGCAGCCGGTATCGGTTGCCCGTGGCACCCCCGTGCCTTCCTTCTTCCCGGTGGTCTGCTGGCGGAGGTGGAAGTACCTGAGCCAGGTGTCCGTTGTCGGGTGGATGCCGAGGAAGGCCTCGCACACCACGGCGTGGTAGGCGAGGAAGACGACGGCGTTGGGCGACAGGTGATGCATTTGAAGGCCGAAGTGGTCGAGGAAGCGGCGGAGGAAGTCGGAGGCCGGCAGGCCGAAGCCGCGCTCGAAGTGCGCCATGAACACGACGCGCTCACCCTCCTCCGGCGCAGGCACGAGCTCGCCCCTGGATGGCCGGCATTGAACACCAGGAGGAACCCTCCTAGTGTTCACAAGCCAGGCGCAATCCTCGGCGGTGACGATTGAACCGGCCCAGCCAGCGCGAGCGGCCATGGCAGAGTGTGTGCGGATGGTGGAAAACGAGAAGGATTTGGTCGAGTGGATTGAGTTCGCGGCGGCGCAAGAGATTGCGCGGCGGCGGAGAAGAACAGAGAAAAGGGAAAGTACGGAGGAGGAAGAAGGGGAAGTTACCGATGGGGGTATTTATACCCTCGTCTCAGGCTACCGTTACCATCGTGGTAGTGAGATCAATCGTGGCCATGATTGCCGTGTGGTGGGGCCTGTGGCCGGATAGAAACGCACGCAAGCGCGGAACGCGCGCGTAACGGCCACAGTGGATCCCACGACTAGATCGTGGCCTATAATTACGCTTGATGGGAAATAACGAGCTAGTGGGCCCGCCCCGTGAAAACTGGGCGCGTGGCACGTCGTGTCGTGGTAGCGAAACGACGGGGGCCTGGATGCTTGACACGTGTTCAGTCGCCGCACGAAGGGCTGGATCGTGCTCTGCGCCGCAAGGGCTCAATTCAAAAAAAAATTCTCTAAGTCTTTTTACTCGGGCGCAGAGTAGAAGACTGGTGCTACTCGGGAGAGAGGAAACTCAAGGTACTTGTCAGAATACCACTCGGAGGTCTTTTACTCGGCATCTTGAGGATCAAGGGCTGTGTTGCAAGGATTGGTTTTAAGCTGGCAGAGCCTAGTGAACGAGTTTGCAAGACTCAACCAGCTTCGGGGACTGCTGTCGGGGGGTTACCCCCGAGTAGGGTAAAGGCAAGTGGTAAAAGCAGCTAACAGAAGAGAAGTTTGGTCGAGTAGCCGACTACCCGGTACCCGCTACCCGGCAGACTGCTACTCGGTCTCACCTCAAGATGCCCAGAAGGAGATATCAATCAAGTTCTATCCTTTCGAGTAGAGGAGTTGGCCCAAGTACAATTGGCGGGAACAATTGGCGGGAACCTACTCGGGCCAGAAAGTCAAAGGAGCCGTTCTGACACAGGATCCCGCGTATCCTGGGTCCGTACTTGGCACTATTCGAACTACTGTTCATCTGGGACCGGCCTGCCTGACAGTGACAGCATGGAAGCAGGCCGTGGCAGGATAAGGGGGGCCTACTCTGTGCTTAGGTACAGTGATACCAGTCTGTCCCCTTGTTTTGCCCAACGACTTTCCAGATGAAGCCAAGGTTAGGAACCAAAGCTGTCAGCGGGAACCCGGAAGAAGGACGATGTGCACACTATGTCGACACTTGTCCATGTTTGGACGTATCCGGCTGGGCACCATGTATATAAGGTGCCCCGCCGCCTCCTGCGTGAGGATCGAACACATCTTGACCTAGAGGGAACCCTAGTTCTTGACCTAGTTCATCATCTAGAGGAGAGTGGCTACTCGGTAGCAAGAACCTTGTACTGTGGCTACTCGGTGAGATACCAAAATACACAAAGAAAGGCAGGAGTAGGGGTTTTACCTCCTCACGAGGGCCCTGAACCTGGGTAGATCGCGTTGTTTGCAGTGCTTACTTCGCACCTCACGCGGCTACTCGTCGCGTGATCCCTCCCCGAGCACCTCCAGCGTCCTTCGTCCCCACATCTTTAGCCATCCCATGGCATCTGCCGTGACACCACCACGACACAAGCTAAAAGCAATGCGTGGGGTAGAAGATGTAGCCAAGTCCAAACAAAAGCTGGCGATTGAACGCGAGCAGTTTGTGATGGATGAATTGGCGTCTGTTGCCAGGGATTTGCTCTGTAAGTAGCTCAGCCCCCTAGTCTTGTTTGTCCTGTATCCTTCTTTGGTCATATACCTTTGTTTTTCAGTTGTTCAGCCGGATGATAGGAGTGAGAAACAATGGGTGGAGAACCATATCCTTCAGGAAGCTGGTAGCTCAAAGCCCCATGCGAGTAACTTTTGGTCCGGTCGTAGTCGAGGCTTTGTGCTTACTACCTTGAAGTTCCGAGTCATCCAGGCGAAGATACTCGTGATTTCCTTTCACGAGGTTTTGATTGCAATGAACACCGCTTTCTATCCACTGGAGAGGGGTCCTGAAGATTGGAGCCATCTTCTCAGGGTGTTCGGGCGAGAAGGAGAAATTCGCGAGTGTGTTCGCAATCAGATGATTTGCGGCTCGGTGGTAGCTCTCTCTTTTGTCCGGTTGTGGCATCCTGAGGTGAATTTCAACTCTGTAGCTAGACTTCCTGATGGTCCAATCGACGACATTTCTTCTCATTATAGGGCTGTTCGACCTGCGGCAGAGGAAATCATTCGATTGACCTTGGCTGAGGTTGATCGAGTTTTGGCGGCTGAAAATGCTCATCGCCATGTGTGATTGTAGGATGTATGTATCCTGTTGCGCTGTGTAGTTGTAAAAAACTGTTGTAAGGTGTTTACCTTGTATATAAAATTCTTCCTGTGATGCTGAGTTAGGTGTAGCCCCCGTGTGTTTGTGGGGTGTATACCTGTTACTTTTAGCATGTAAGGATGAGGAACTCGAGTATCTATGGTTGAGAAACCATGTAATTTATTGCGATGACTGAAAAGTCATGTGTTTTTCTGTCGAGCTATAAGATGGCTAATATAGCCTTATTACTGCGAGTAAAATAGATCTAGGGATAAAATTTACGGAGTTGTGCAACATTCCAAGGGTTGGAATAGATGCCTCCAGTCGTCGGATTCTTCAGACGATAGGCGCCACCTGGGATAACTTCGTGTATTATGAAGGGTCCTTCCCATGGTGGCTCGAGCTTGTGTCCTTCGTTCTGCTTGAACCGTAGCACCAGATCTCCTACTGCGAAGGCTCTGTGGCGTATGCGGCGACTGTGATAGTTCCGCAGCGACTGCTGATATATTGCGGATCTTGCGAGTGCAATATCGCGCATTTCGTCGAGTGCGTCCATATCATCCGCGAGTGCCCTGTTGGAGGTTTCTTCACTGTAAGCAACAACCCGTGGGGCGCTGAACCTGACGTCCTCGGGAAGGACTGCTTCGGCGCCGTATACCATGAAGAATGGTGTGTAGTTTGTGGATCGATTTGGAGTTGTGCGGAGGCTCCATAGCACGGAGGGTAGCTCTTCTACCCAATATCCTGCTGTCGGGTGTAGACGATCGAGTAGACGTTTCTTGATGCCAGCCGAAACTAATCCGTTGGATCTTTCGACTTGGCCCTTGGTTTGCGGATGGGATACTGAAGCGAATTTGAAGATGATGCCCTTTTCTTCGTAGAACTGCTGTGTTTCCATTGCCGTGAAGTTGCTACCATTGTCAGTAATGATGTCGTGTGGTACTCCAAACCTGCACACGATGGAGTCTAGGAATTTGACGACGCATTGGGTGCTAGCCGAGGTTACTGGCATGGCTTCGATCCACTTGGTAAATTTGTCGACTGCGATCAGCAAGTGTGTGTGTATCCACCTAGCGTGGACTTTCGTAGTGGTCCTACCATGTCCAGCCCCCATTGTGCAAAGGGCCAGGCGATGGGTATCATATGTAATTCTGTAGCGGGTGTGTGTGGTTTTGGTGCGAACCGCTGGCAAGCGTTGCACCTGTCGACCAGTTCCTTTGCGTCTCTGGCTGCTGTAAGCCAGTAGAATCCTGCTCGGAAGGCTTTTCCCATGATTGCTTTCCAGCTAGCATGATGTCCACAATCTCCTTGGTGGATGTCTTGCAGTAATTCCTTGCCATTTTCGGGTGTTATGCATCGTTGCAGTATGCTTGAGATGCCCTGTTTATACAATTCTCCGTTGAGCACTCGAAAGGATTTGCTGCGTCTGATTATCTGTCGAGCCTCGCGAGGGTCTGCTGGGAGTTGTTTGGCGGACAAGTAGTCGAGATATTTCTGCGTCCAGACTGGCTCGACCAGAAAAACTTGTCGCGAAATATTATGAATGAGCTCGATAATAGCAACTTGCGGGCTGACCTCTGTTTCCAGTGCTGCGGGTGCTCCTGCAGTTTTCTTGACTTTGACTGATCGTTTAGTCATCCGCTCGAAATATATCCCTGGCGGTATGGGTGTGTTTGTGGAACCCATGTTTGTCAGCCTGTCTGCTTCTTCGTTGCCGGATCTCGCAATATGCTTCAGCTCGCATCCTTTGAAACTTCCTTCGAGTAGGTTGTACATGTCACGATAGGCGACCATGTTTTCAGCGATAGCGTCACACTCCTTCATTGTCTGTTGCACGATGAGATTGGAATCGCCGTAGATCATCGGTCGGGTGGCTCCGCACGCAACTGCCATCTTCATCCCATGCAACAGGGCCTCGTATTCTGCGTCGTTGTTTGATGCTGGATCGTCGGGTGGAAAATCCAATCGTAGGACGTACTGCAGCTTGTCTCCTCTGGGTGATATTAGGACGATCCCAGCTCCTGCTCCTTCATTTCTCTTGGACCCGTCGAAGTACATGATCCAGTTACTCGTGTATTCCGGTGGCCCGGGCGTTTGTAGTTCTGTCCACTCGCTCAGGAATTCCACGAGTACTTGGGATTTTACTGAATTGCGCCCTGCATAGATGATGTCCCAAGCGCCCAGCTCGATGCTCCATTTTGCTATTCTTCCGGATGACATTGGGTTGTTCATGATTGTACCGAGCGATGCATCATTAACCACTGTTATGGTGTGTTCCTGGAAGTAGTGCTTGAGCTTTCGAGCCGTGAGAACAACTCCATATGCGAGCTTCTGGTAATGATGGTATCGTTGCTTGCACGGCGAGAGCACTTCACTGATATAGTAGATCGGTCGTTGGACTCCGTATGCCTTGCCCTCCTCAGGTCGTTCGACTATGATGGCCGTGCTTATGACCTGGTTTGTTGCGGCTAGGTATAGGTATAATGGCTCCCTCTCTTGCGGTGTTGCGAGGATGCGCCTGCTTTGCAAGGATCGTTTCAGGTTTGCGAATGCCTGCTTAGCTTCTGGTGTCCATTCGAACTTGTCTGTCTTCTTCAACAGCTTGTAGAAGGGTAATGCCTGCTCACCCAATCGTGCGATAAATCTGCTCAAGGCGGCTAGTCGCCATGCGAGCTGTTGGACTCCGTGTAGATTGGTTGGCTCCTTCATTGTCAAGATTGCTTGTATCTTCTCTGGGTTGGCTTCGATGCCTCTGGCGGATACCAGGTACCCGAGAAGTTGTCCTGCTGGGACGTCGAAGACGCATTTTGTCGGGTTGAGCTTGATCCTGTATGCATTTAGGGCGTCAAATGTTTCTCTAATGTCCTCGAGGAGTATATCCTCTACTCGAGTCTTGATGATGATGTCGTCAACGTACACTTGTACGTTCTTGGCAATGAGCTTGGCGAGGAATTTTTGCATGCAGCGCTGATATGTTGCGCCTGCGTTTTTTAGCCCGAAGGGCATTGTCGTGTAGTAGTACACACCATGGGGTGTGATGAATTATGTATTTTTCTCGTCTTCCTGCTTCATCTGGATCTGATTATATCCCGAGTAGGCGTCTAGGAAGCAGAGGCGTTGACAGCCCGCGGTGGAGTCCACGATCTGGTCGATTCGCGGGAGGGGAAAGTTATCCTTGGGGCAGTGCTTATTTAATGACGTGTAGTAAATGCACACTCGAAGGATGTCGGTGTTATTCTTTGGGACCAGCACCGGGTTTGCTAACCAAGTGGATATCTTGATCTCCCTGATGAATTTTGATGCTAGCAATCTGTTTACGTCTTCTGCAAGCGCTTTCTGCTTGGGTTCTGAGAACCGTCGAGTGGTCTGCTTGATGAGTTTTGCACCTTTGAAGACTTCGAGTGAGTGCTCGGCAAACTCCCTGGGTATTCCTGGCATATCTGAGGGCTGCCAGGTGAAAATTTCCCAGTACTCACGGAGGAGTTCGACGAGCGCGCTTTCCTATGCTGGCGAGAGGGTAGTTGAGACCATCGCTGTCTTCGCAGAATCTGTCGGGTGCACCTGATGTTTTCGAGTGTCGCTGTTGGCGCTGAATTCCAATTCTGACTCGTTTTTCTTTGTGAGGGGCATCACGGAGTGGTCCGTGGTCTTTGCTATCTCCTGCAGTTCTTCTTGCATCCCGAAAGATTTTGCGATCTCGTTGAACTCAATGTCGCACTTGTTGGATTTTTGGAAATCTCCATCGATGGTGATTACACCATATTCCCCGGGTAGCTTGAGCTTCAGGTATGCGTAATGTGGTACTGCCATGAATCTGGCGAACACTGTTCGACCGAGAATGGCGTGGTACTGTTAGGGCCAGTCGACGACTTCAAAGTCGAGGAATTCTCTTCTGTAATTGCGTCGATTTCCCAACATAACTTCTAGGTTGATTGTTCCGAGCGGACAGATCGCCTTTCCTGGAACTATCCCGTGGAAGTATTTATGTGATTCCGCAAGTCCATCTAGGTTTATGTTCATCCGGCGGAGTGTATCCGCGTAGATAGTGTTGATGCCGCTGCCACCGTCCATAAATACGCGGGCCAGTTCGTAGTTACCAATTTGCGCTTGGATTACGAGGGCGGCATGTCCTGGTCGATAGACTCGTGGTGGGTGGTCTTCCATGGAGAAGGTGATCGATTGGTCCGCCATCTTCAGGTACTCGGGCCTTGTTGGCGGGGTTTGCACAGCCATGCACAGCTGCCGTGTGTTTGTCTTCTGAGCTCTGCGGGATGGGCAGACCTTCTGTATCATCCCTAACTGTCCTGCCGAGTTCGGGTACGCATTAGCTCCGGCGTTTGGTGCGGGTGGCGCAGGTAGTGCGGGTGGCGCCATGTTTGGATTTGCTGGTGGAGGTAGGGGTTGTGGCGGCTGGAATCCTTGGTGTCCTCCTCCTAGAAGTGGCGGGTAATTTTGATTAGCTGCTGATCTGCTTTTCTTCGAGAAGGCCTCAGTGATGTCGATGAATTTTCGGCAATCCTTAATGAGGTGCGTTGCCTTAGTTTTGCCCGTGCGCTTATCTGTAAATAGATGTAGCGAGCAGTATGCATCGAGGTCCTCCTCGGGAGTTTTGTCTTCAGCTTTCGGTTTCCACTCGCGACTTCCTCGGCGTCCACTATCGCGATTTCGCGTGAATTCCGCCGCTACCATCTCTTCCCGATCGTCGTGATCGTAGTATTTCCTCCTTTTCTTTCGACCGTGGCGGTCGTCTTCGGGCGCGGGCGATGATGTTCTCTCGTTGCGCACTGCGTCTTCTCCATTAGCCCAATTGTCGGCTATGACCATCAGCTCCCCAATAGTTTTGGGTGCGGCTTGGCCCAGCTCTTCTCTGAAAGTAGTTCGTCGGGCGCATTTCGCGAAGGCCTCAACCGCTACTTCCTGCGAGATGTTTCTTGCGGTGTTCCTGAGTGTGGTCCATCGCTGGATATACTCGCGAGTGGACTCTCCGCTCTTTTGTTTGCAGGCCCGCAGTTCCTCAATGGTTGCTGGTCTCTTGTAGGTGGCCTGGAAGTTCTTGCAGAAGTTGAGGTGCAGGTCGTCCCATGATGCATAGCAGGATCTCGGTCTTGCTTCCAACCAGCTATGTGCCGCTCCAACCAAGTGCAGTTGAGGTACTGCATGGCTGTGTTCTTGTTCCCACGTTGGCATTTTATTGCCATGAGGTAGTCGTTTAGCCACGATGAAGGTTCGAGTGAACCATCGTATTTTGTCACTTCTGTGCTGAGCTTGAATCTCCTGGGTAGAAGTGCTTCGTGGATGCTGCGGGCGAAGCACAGCGCGCCGCAGGTCTCGTCATCCGAAGAACCGGACGAGGAGCGCCCGCGGTTCCTTGCTGCCCTTGCCTTGTCCACCCTTTTTTGCGCGACGTACGATCGCGCGTTGTATCCCGGCTGGTCGCGATCAGTTTCCTTCCTTGGCTCCTTGCTGCGTTTTTGCGAGCGGCTGTTGTGATGTCGGGAGCTTTTATCTCTTGGGCTGCCTTTGCTGCTGCTTCGACTGTCATCGCGGCGCCGAGCTTCTTTTCCTCGACCGTGGCGGGGTGATTTGTATCTTCTGGGCGAAGCGCTCCTATGCTTGCGGGATGCCTCTTTTTTCTTTTTCTTTCTCCTTCTCCTGTTGTTCGGCGGCCTTCCTGCGGTCATAGGAGGCAAGCCTTGCGGCTGCCATGCCTAGTCCCTTGCGCACTTGCTTGTACTGCTCCGCTCGAGGATCGTTTTCCGCTAGTTGGTTCATCTGCACGTAAGTTGCTGCGGCCAGGACTGCGGCAGCAGGAGTTTGCGGGTAGACGTTTCCATCTTCGTCAACCCGCATAAGGGATGGTGCGATTGACCTGCTGACTCCGCCCAGGGACTCAGCGTCCATGGATGTCGTTTTCGATGCGTATCCCTTCCTCACTGGTCGAGTTCCGACCGAGGGTGTTAGGGACAGCTCGGCCCGCCGCTGACTCGATTCATCCGCCAATCTTTTTCGACGGGCTAGGTCTATCCAAGCTTCTTTGATAGTTGCGGCCACTCTCACTAGATGATAGTGGTAGGCGATCATATCTTCGTGTGGCGCTCCAGCCGCAGGTGGCTTGCTTGTTCGCATAGCCTCCTCGGCCCGGTCCCAAGCGTCCCGCGAGACGCCGATCTCAGCGCGTTCTGTTGCGCTGTGTTCAGTTTCTAGGGGTGGTTGTTCCGATCCTGCCATGCAGACTTGATCTAGTCGTGGCCTGTGAATCGTAGGCGTCCTTTGAAGAGTTTTCTTGACCCGGGAGGATTCCTCTGTCGAGAGGGTATGGAAGTTGCTGGAGTTGAAGCGGATGGACTCCCTGCTTTTCTCTAGGTAGGGTCGCGAGTCGACGGCTTCTGACTCCGACCCCGATTCTTCAGGGAAGTGGAGGATCCCGTCTCTGTTGGTGTAGAACTTCAAGCTTCCGAACGTCAAGGTGACGCTCCTTTCCAGCTCGCTGAATACCGGGCGTGATTCCGGCGAGTGAGGGGTGACCACGACAGATCCGATCCGGATAGGATTGGTCGGAGCCGTAGTCGAAGGTTTCCAACGTGAGTTAGATGATGAAGCCGAAGATGCCGGAGATCCGGCGCCCGCCGTTCCCATAGACGGCGCCAATTGTCGAATCTGTGACTCAACAAATCCCTCGGGTGAACCCATAGGGTTTCGAATAGGAGAACCCATGAGCGCTGGTGACGATCGTCGGCTAGACAGGGAGCGGTGTTGAGGCATATGGACTCGCAACTTTTTGCCAAGTAGGGTCACGAATCGACAACTCCTGGGCTGGAAATCGACTCAGATCCCGATTCCTCAGGGAAGTGAAGGATCCCATTTTTGTTGGTGTAGAACTTGAAGCTTCCGAACGTCAAGGTGACGCTCTTCTCCAGATCGCCGAATACCGGGCATGATTCCGGCGAGTGAGGGGTGACTACGACAGATCCGATCCAAATAGGGTTGGTCGGAGTCGAGATCGAAGGTTTCCAACGTGAGTTGGTTGATGAAGCCGAAGATGCCGGAGATCCAGCGCCTGCCGTTCCCACAGACGGCACCAATTGTCGAATCTGCATCTCAACAAATCCCTCGGATGAACCCATAGGGTTTCGAATAGGAGAACCTGTAGGCGCTGGTGACGATCGTCGGCTAGACAGGAGGCACTATTTAGCCAGGTTCGGTGCCCTCGTAGAGGTAAAACCCTTACTCCTGCCTCTGTCGATCTGTATTATCGAATAGATCGGTTACAATGGTGGTTCCTCAAGTCGAGAGAAACGATCTCGAGCTCAAAGCTTTGGTGGTGCGGTATTGCTTGGTCCTCTTCCGGTGGTTCTCCTGGCCTTATATAGGTGGCCAGGTCTCAAACCCTACCCGGAGAGGACTCGAACTCTAACCCTATGTCGGTTACAAGTTTCCTA